>JAOEGS010007758.1:0-17115 GCA_025447755.1 Corythornis vintsioides
GGGAGGAGGGGGGGAGGGGGGTGGGCTGTGACTCTGTAGCTCCAGGAACCAGCAGAAGCTTCCCCTGTGTTCAAAAGGCACCAATTTCAGTTTGTGTTTGGTACAGCTGGTACAGCAGCAAAACGCGAGACATGAAAATGCCCAGGTTCTGCCCCTCCTGCCCCAGCCTTCCCCTGCCCCACATCACCCCTTACCCCCCCTGGGGACCCTTATCCCCAGCCCACAGGGGGACAGCACAATCCCTCCCTGCTCCCCTGTCCCACCACAAGTACTGGCTTCCACACCGTTACCAATACTGGCCACCAGAGAAGACTCGAGAGCCTCCCTGAGAGCAGAGTGGCCACAGCATCGCCCCAAGTTACTTGGAATGTCCATCTTAAGCTGAATCTCCATGGATTTCATGGCCCCATAGCCTGCAGCTGCTTTTGTTCAGAGGGAGGACAGTGGGGAGGGAGCAGGGCATGAATTCCCCTCCCAGCTTTGCCTCCTGGTGGGCACAGCTCCAAAGCCCACCCTGGCCTCAGGAGGGAGGGAGAAAGAGGGATGATGGCCACAGCCCCTCAGCCCTCTACCAGCAGAGCCCTAGCTCCCTGGTGGGCATGGGAGTCTCTATGTACATGTCTGCTTACACCAGGAGGAGAGGGCTCTCGTGGAGGGGGACAAGGGTCTGTGGACAGGGTGGGAGCTGGGGAGAGGAGACAGCAGCCCAGAGCCATCACATGGCTGCCAGCTGGCCCAGCACCATCCTGAACTGCTGCGTGCTGTTGGCAAGGTCCTTCACACGCTCCACCATGTCCTTAGAGGCAGCAGGAGAAGGGTAATGGAGGGCAGCTGCCTTGGTGGTCACCACGATCTCCTTAAGCATCTCACAGAGGAGGTTACTATAGTGCATCACCTTGTGCTGGACATCCTGGGCCTTGGCCTGGCGGGACAGTGTGTCCCCGATGAAGACGAGCTTGTGGGCACTGAGGATGACAATCTTGCTGTGGGCCACAAAGATCTTGGGGGGTTGGTTGGTGTTGACAGCAGTGAAGAAGGTGTCGACAGCATTAGTGAGCGTGGTGAGGTTGGCCTCACACTGCTCTAGGTAGAAGAGGAGGAGCTGGCGGTCAGCAGGACACAGGGTTCCACCACCCCGTGCTGGACCATAGTGCTGGGGGGGGCTCCAGTTGGACAGGTCATTGTTGATGGGGCGCGTCACCTCCTGCTCCAGCCGCTCGAACTGCTTCAGCTGCAGGGAAGTACAGGGGTGAGGTGGGACGGCCATCAAGCCAGGGGTCTGCTCCCCTGCCTGGAGCCACCAGCATGGGTGGCCATAACCACTGACCCCGGTTGTGCCCTGGGGAAAACACTAAGGGACAGGGCAGCTGGGAAGCAGCTCTGGAAGGACATCAGAGTGCTGGTGGACAAGGTTATAATGAGCAAGCAATGGATCCTCATGGACAAGAGGGCAAATGGTCTCCTCAGTTTTCATGAAGAGTGTGACCAGCAGCCCAAGGGAGCTTCTCTTCCCCCTCTGCTATAGGGAAGCCACACCTGAAGTATTGTGTCCAGTACTGGGCTCCCCAGTTCAAGAGCAACAAGGAACTACTGGAGAAAGTCCAGTGAAGGCTGTGAAGGTGCTGAGGAGGCTGGAGCACCTCTGTACCCAAGAAAGGCTGAGAGCCCTGGGGTTGTTCAACTGGAGAAGAACAGCCTGAGAGGGGATCTGATCAGTGCTGATCAAGAGCTAAAGGGGCCCTGGGGGGTACAAGAGGATAGGGCTAGACTCTTAAGTGGTGCCCAGCAGCAGGACAAGGGACAATGGGCATAAACTGGAACCCAGGAGATTCCTCTGAACAGGAGAAACTTGTTTGCTGTGAAGGTATCAGAGCCTTGCCCAGGCTGCCCAGAGGTTGGAGAGTCTCCTTCTCTGGAGAGATTTCAGAGAACCCACCACAGGGACAGCCATACAAGAAGGGGCTCTGCCAGCAGCAGGGGACAGAAGGAGAGCAGGAGCCCAAACCCTGCTGCCCACCCCTAGAGCAGTGCCCAGGAGCACATGCCCACCCTGGCTCCATTACCTGCTGATGCTCCAGCTGGTCCTTGCTCTGCCGGATGATGTTGCCTTTCTCCAGAAGCTCCTTCTGGGTCTTCTCAAACTCCTCCTTGCCCTGCAGGGAAGGAAGGGGCAAGACACAGAGGGTCAATACAGCCAGCCTTGCTGGGAGTCAGTCCCCACCTGCCCTGGGACACCCCTGGTCCTCACAGTCCTCAAGCCAGAGGGTAAAAGCAAGAAGTGGGTGGCAGAAGCACCACTGCAGCCTGATCTGGCCGAGCCCCCTGTGCTGAGCAGCCACTGGCACACAACCCACCTGCAGGAAGCAGCCCCCCTTTGCCCATGCCCACCTGAAGATGGACATAGTCATAATCCTCCATCCAGCCGCTCTCGCTGTTCTCATAGGGCCCATCAGGCGACTCCTGGGCCAGCAGCTTGGGTGGGGAGGGCAGTGGCCGTGACTGGATGCTGCTGGCCTTGTCAGAGGGGTGAGGGGGCCCATGGCCACCGCTCTCCACCGCCGGCTTTGTCCGTTTGAAGAGCAGGGAGGCGTTGCCATGCAGGAAGGAGGCCAACTGCTTGGTATCGTCAGGGACGCCACGCGAGTGCATGACGAAGTGCTCCAAATCATCCGTGCCCGGCTTACCACTGGCCAGGGCGCTTGGGGCCCAGTGGCAAGCGTCCAGCGCTTGGCCGTGCCGCGCCAAGGCCTGATAGACCTCCTCCATCTTCTGCAGCTGCTTGCTGAGCTTGGTGTAGAGGGAACGGTCAGAGGCTTGGGCAGCATTGCCCACCGCCCCCCGGGCAAACTCCAGCAGGTCCCGGAGGGCCGTCCGGACGCCCTCAGCTGCCCCGCGGATGTTGGCGGCGTTGGCCTCCATATGCTCGGGGCTGCGCCAGTTGGCACCGATGAAGGACATGAGGTAGGAGACGGCACCGCCGACGCCATGCTGGAGCTTGGCCAGCATCTCCATGGCAGCATCCAAATCCAGGGAGAACTCCTTGCTGGCTCCCTTGGCTGGCTCCTTCACAGGCACCACATCCAGCGACGATGTGGAGATGTTGCTGCGGGTGCTGCCTGTGCTGGAGGCCGAGAGGCGTTTGGCATCAGCACCCTTGGCCTCACGGTCCACTTGTGGAGGGACATCGTAGATGTACTCGCCCTCAGTGTCCAATGAGCCCTTGCCTGGGGCGTGCAGATCCCGGGGTACATCGTACACCTCCTGGGAGGTGAAGGCCGGTCCCCCAAGCTTCTTCAGGCTGGGAGGCACATCGTAGATCTCGTGGGAGAGCGGCGGATCAGGGGCACCTTTCCCAGCCACCGGAGGCACATCATAGACATCCTCTGGCAAGTAGGGTTCCTGCTGGGCCAGGATGAGGGGGTGGCGGGAGGGGTCGAAGGCTTTCTGCTTGGTGAAGGCAGGGGGCACATCGTATGTCTCCTCCCGTGTCGGGCCGTCTGGTACATCCTTGCTCACCGAGGGGGGGACATCGTACACCTGTGAAGGCAGTGGCAGCCACTGTCAGCATCACTGGCAGAGCCAGCACAGGGCATGCAAGTGCCAGCTCCATGTGTGCAGGATGGCAATGGGTGGTACCTGAGATGGAGCTGTGCACCCCAGGGGTGTCCCTGCCCCCAGGGAGGGTGGCACAGGCCTGCTGTGGAACCCTTGGCTTCCTGCATCCCCTTAGGAGCTGCAATTATAACATCCTAGAGCAGCCCAGGTTGGGAGGGACCTCAAAGGATCACCTGGTCCAGCCTTATCCCCTAGACAAGATCACCCAGCACCTGCATCTTGAAAACAGCAGTCCCTGGTGACAATGCCACCACGTCCCACGGGAGGTTGTTCCAGTGAATATGTAAAATGTGTCTCTTACATGAAGAAACTGGGAGCTTCCCCGCAGCACTTACAGTTTGGTGCAGGTTCTTCTCCACACTGGGGGGCACGTCATAGATCTCCTGCCCTGGGTCCTGACCGTTTGGACCTTTCACTGCCATTGGAGGGGTGTCATAGACCTGGAGGAGGAGCGTACATACAGGATGGTGTCTCAGGGACAGCATGGGCACCCACCTCCTCCCGGGGACTGGCTGGGAAAGAGGGAGGTGCCAGAAGCAGCTCAGCTCTGGGTTTAATTTGCTCAGCTTCAGATCCCAGGCTGTGCCAGAGCATCTCCAGGCAGCCAGCAATGTCCCCCCCACCCAGCCTCACCTCCTGGCTGAGCTGGTTTGGGACCACTCCTCGAACAGGTGGCACATCATAGATCTCCTGCGAGCCAGTGGAAAGGAGGTGACGAGGGAAATCATACTCATCCTGTTCGCCCTTGGGTGAGTCATAGACATATACTTGCCCCACACGAGTGGGCACCAGCACCTGGTGAGAGGGAAAGGCATAAGTTGGGGGTACTACTGATCATTCACAGCCTTCCCCCCCACCCAAAAACCCAGCTAGAGAGAGGAGGATAGGTAGTGGATCTTGGACCAGACTGACCAGCACGAGGCAAACTGGTGCCCACAGGAGGGCGCTCCCCAGCCGGGCGTGCACAACACTCCTGGTGACGCTGGGGACCGGGGATGATATCACCGGTTATTTATAGCGGTGAGCCTCGGCGAGAGACAAAGCCCAGCCGGCACGGCCACGGCGGGCAGAAGGGAACGGCCAATTTGGGCACCGAGCCGTGGGAAGGGATCTGCCAGTGCCGGCAGGGGGTTGGCAGATTCCTTGCCCACAGCTCAGTGTCCCCCTTGCCATACCACGGGGCCGCCAGAGCAGCAAATCTTCCTTTGGATGACGTGCCAGGGAAGGGGCAGAACCAGGAGGAGCCTGGTGTCTGGGATGTAGTCACCAGCTTGTCCCCCTTACCACACCGGTAAGCAACTGGTAAGGACTGGCAAGCCCCCTGGCATGGTCAGGACTTGCTGGCACTGCCTGCCCACACTCCCAGAAGGAAGGAAACATCTCAGCACTGTGGTGGGTACCACCACAGCCTCTTCCACAGCTGCAGGGTCTGGCCAAGGGGCATCGCTCTTGGGTCTCCAGCATCCTGTGCCCACCCCAAGCATGGCTGCTATGCCCTCGGGCCCCTCACAGGGGCCCATGCAAGAGATCAACAGGATCCAAGTGCCAAACGCTGTGCCAGCCCAAAGCTGTGTAGTCCACACTAACTGGGACACCTCAGCCGCTTAAATGACCCAGCACACCCACTCCTCCCAGCAGTGTGGGGAAGGATGCCCATACACCCCCTTTGAGAGGGGCAAGGGACACTGGTGGGCAGACAAGCCAAAGCCCCACAGCCCAGGCACCACTGTACACCACAGAGCACCCCACAATCATGCCACCACCCCCCAAGAACCCTGTGTCCTACCTTTCCCTGGGGCTTGTGCCCTTCCCAGCTCCTCATGTCCAGTGATGGGGGCACCTGGTAGATGTCTTGAGCCTGACCGGCTGAAGGAGGAACCTGGTAGACATCCTGGGGAGTGCTGGCAGAGCCCCCAGGAAATGCCTCTGCTGCTTGGCCCAAGGAGGGGGGCACCTGGTAGATGTCCTGGCCAGGGCTGGGGAAGGCGTGGGAGGTCATCTGCTTTGGGTAGGTGGGTGGCTGGTTAGCTGGGGCAGGTGGAAACTGTCCAGTGGCTGCTGAGCCCGGGTAGAGACCTTGTTGTCCCTTGCTGGGGACTGGCATCAGGTAGACGTTGTCCCCTTGGGGGGCATAAGCAGGGTGCATGGGTGTGTACTGTGAGGCGGGCGACAGCGGGGTGTAGCCCCCTTGGTGGTGGTAAGGCAGAGCCGGCTGGGGCACTGGCGGCTGCGGCAGTGCCTGCCCCTGTGCCGGGCCGGGCGATTGCTGCTGCTGCTGTTGCTGCTGCTTCTTGTCGTACATCCCCACCAAGATCTTGAGGCGGTTCCCGGGGACGATGCCCTGCCGGCCATGGAGCGAGCAGAGCCACCAGCCGTCCAGCCCCTGCGTGTTGCGCTCCAGCACCGTCATGATGTCGCCCTTGCGGAAGGAGAGCTCGTCCGGCGACTCGGCCACGTTGTCGTACAGCGCCTTGGCCAACACGTTCTGCAAGAGAGCCCCGCGGCGGGGCGGTGAGCCGGGCCCTGCAGGACGGTGGGGAGTCATCCCGGCAGGGGAGCGAGCCCCGCGGACCGGGGGACTTTGCCGAGACGGTCCCAGAGGCTGGATGTCCCTACTCCGGCGGGTCCCAGCGGTTGGACCTCCCTACTTCGGTCGCCTTTTCCTTCCCCGCTGGAGCTCAACCCATCCTTCCCGGAGGTGGTGCTAGGAAGGGGCCGGGCGCTTCCGCCTCCCCGGTTTTGGGGGGACCTCCTCTGCCTTTCCCTCCCCTTCCCGCTGCCGGGAAGGAAGTGCCAGGGCGGTGAGTCAGCCGTAGCCATCCCCACACCAGCCACCGCCGGGCCCGGGCCCTTTCCAACCCATGGTACCGGCCGCCCCCACGGCGGACACCGGCTGCGCCACGAAGACTTACCTGTACCACGAAGGCACCTGCCAAAGCTCCTCGGCCTCCACCGGGACTTACCGAACCCATGGCGGCGGTGGGACAGGCCGCAGCCCACTGCGGGCTCCCGCCACCGCTGCCCGGGATGAAGGGACCAGACCGCAGCGAGCGGGCAGGGAGGCCTGAGCTGACTGCAGCCACCCGCACCCGGGCTTCGCTACCCGCTGCCGATACCCACCCGGCCCGGCAGGGAGGCCGGGGGCCCCAGTGGGGTCACGGAGCGCCGCTGCCCGCCGGACGGGAGGGCCCCGGGGCGAGGCCTCGCCTCTCCGGGCACGGCGGGGCTGGGCCAAGGTCACGCGAGGGGGCTCGGCCGCCCCAGTAAAGGCCCTGCCCGAGCTCCGGGAAGGGGGGGACGGGCTGCGGCCTTCCTCCTCCTCCTCGCCGCGGGGAGGGGGGAGGGAGAAAGACCCCCGGCGAGCCGTTACCCCGCAGCCTGCCCCCTCTCCGCACGTCCCCGATTCGCCTCCCACCCCCCATCCCCGCTCACCAGGTAGTTCATCTTCCCGCGGGGCTGCTCCGGCCCTAGCAGCGGGGGGCCGGGGGCCAGGGCCGGGCCGGGGGCGGCGGGGCGGGCGCGCAGCGCGGTGGCGGCGGCGGCGGCGCCGTAGGGATCATTATAGCGCGAGCCCGCCCGGGCCCGGCGGCCCCGCCCGCCCCCATTGGCTGCGCCCGCCCGGCGGGGGGCGGGGCCTCGGCGCGGGGAGGGGAGGGGCCGGGAGGGGGTGGGGCCTCGGGGCGGGCACCGCGGGGGAACCGGGACCGGTAGCGAGGGGGGGAATCGGCACCGAGGGACCGGGACCGGCAGCGGCGGTTGCGCCGCGGGGCAGCCGGAGCGCAGAGGGGTGTGCACTGGGAGTGGAAAGGGGTGTGCAAACAGAGTGTAATGGGGGTGCGGCGGGTGCGCAACGAGTGTGCAATAAGCGTGCAAAAAGTAAATTGTGCAAAGGCTGTGTAGAGGGTTTACTACAGGGCAACACAGGGTGCAAAGGGTGTGCGACTGTAGTAAAGGGCAACAGGCGTGTGTGCAACAAGTGAGCAGTGGGTGTGTGCCTGGGCTGTTTTGGGCAGGTCATGGGTGTGTAACAGGTAGGGGGTGTAAGGGGCGGGTAATGGGCGGGTGCAGGTGAAGGGGCTGTGTGAGTGGCACGTAGCAAGTGTGTCCGGCAAGGATGTGTACAAGGGGTATGTGCAAGGGCCTCGTACACCCAGGCGAGGGTAGTTTGTTTTCCTGTGGCTGCATGTCCCACCCCGACCGCAGTGTTTCTCTGGGCCACTAACACATTATTGGTTACTGTGGCACACTGCAGCACACCATGGCACACATGGCACTTTGCAGAAGCATGCACGCTGCCCACCCGACCTGTTCCAGCAGCCTAGCCACAAGGCCCACGGACACCATGATGGCCACAGAGCCCAAATTTGCCACCACCATGTTCTAACTGCAGTTCCTGCCCTACAGTTCTGGCACTGCCAACATCTGCACATTGCAGGGAGCAGCTGGGAGGGCAGCTGTGGGGCTGCCTGTGACCTGGGAACTGCTGGGAGGCACATGTATGAGCTGCAGGATGTGTGAGATGTGTGTTCAGCCCAGAGAAGAGAAGGCTCTCAAGCAACCTTGTTATGGCCTTTCAGGGCTTCAAGGGGCCTATCAGAAAGATGGGGACACACTTTTGAGCTGGGTTGTTGGGGCAGGACAAGGGGTGATGGGTTCAAATTAACAGAGGTTAGATTTAGATTGGAGAGAAGGAAGAAATGTTTTTCAGTGAGGGTGGTGAGAGCCTGGCCCAGGTTGCCCAGAGAGGTAGTTGCTGCCCCATCCCTGGCACCGTTGCAGGTGAGGTTGGCCAGGGATCTGAGGAACCTGCTCAGTTGCAGGTGTCCCTGCTCCCTGCAGGGGAGTTGGACAATATGGCCAAGACTTGTTCCCACCCAAAACATTCCATGATTCCATGATTCTCTGTGTAAGCTGTGTGGGTACATGTGTGAGATGTGTGGAGACACACAACCCATGGGATAAGCATAAGCCACACAGACCTGTCCCACAGCCTCCCCTGACCACAGTCAGATTCCCCTGTGCATTGTTGGCAGATGGCAGATGGGGCAGATGGGGCATGGCCGAGGGTAGATATCTGAGAGTTATCTGGTGCCAGGGGCTGTGGTTGCACCCACAAACCGCAGCCACCCTGGCAGGCGCAGCCGGGAGACCGCAGTTTCCTCTTGCTGGAGGGAGCAGTGACAGCAGTGACAGTGGCGGGGCCAAGCCCCACCAGCACCCTTGTGACTCTCAGTTTCTTGGACCCTATTCTGCTGCTCCAGCCGATTCCATGAGGACATGGGGGGGTTTGCTTCATAGCCCCTGCACCTGTCAAGGACACACCCATCCAGCAGCGAGGGTCTCTTCTGGGATCCCCGTGACATCCCTAGGGGGAACCTGCCACTACCAAGGGGCTGTGAGCTCCCTGCTTTGGGGAGCAAAGCAGCATGGATTTTATCTTTCCCTTCAATCAAATAGTCTCCTCTTGATAGTCAATCCCAGCTATTTTTTGGTGCATTGGAGCCAAATTTGCCACTTGTTTCTGCTGGCAGCAGCTCCCCTGCCCCACTCCTTCCTCAGCCAAGCGCCTGGGGAGCAACAGGCACCAACAGGTCTCCTTTTGGCTTCTCCCACCTCTAAGAGAATGAAATGCCAAAAAGAAGATCAAAAGGAGAGCAGTACAGGGACCCTGCAGCACTGGAGATGCTCAGAGCCCTGCTGGGGTATCTCTGTGCCACTGGCAGTGGGGTGCAGTGAGGGCCCCACTGGTTTCACACTGTGGTTCTTCATCAGCTCCAGAAGATGCCAGGCTGGGTGTTTCAGGACGGATGCTGCTCAGCATGCAGGTTGCCCCAGCGATGGTTGCTATGGAAAACACTTTGGTGGCAAAATTTCCAGCCATATTAATGTGTCCATCATTGTCTTCAGGAGAGTCCCTGGTGTCTGACAAGGCAGGGCCAACTCTGCACTGGCTTCCACCACTTCTGTGGGGGCTGTTTGTGCCCAGCCTGGCTCCTCCTGGCTTTTCCCACTTGGTCCTGGTGTGGAAAGGTGTTGGAGGAACCCAAAGAGGAGGTTCAAGGGGGCACAGTGGGTGTGCATAGGATGGGGGTGCAGGCTATGATATGCTGTGCTGTGTTAATTGGCTAAGTAACAATTAATGCCCCATTGGCCCAGTCGTGCCCCATCTGGGATATTTTGGTGAACCCACACTGGGACACAGCTTTGGAACAGGGGCATATCTTAGGAAATGGGGTGGTACTGGGATATTTGGGGGCTGAAGCCATCCCCAGTGGGTCCAGTGGCTGTGGACGGGTCTGTCTGCTCCTGCCCACAGCACCTGCCTGCCAGGCCTGTGCTTCAGAAAGCTGCCTCCTGCTTCCCGGAACAGCAATAGGATTACACGGGACTGAGTCTCCTAGCAATGAACGGAGAAATAAATCCTGTAAGGCAGGACGGGATTTATTAGACTTCAATATTCTGGAAATAATGAGGACATTTCTCTTGGCTTGTAATATCACGGGACCCAACAGGATCACAACAAGGATTTATCCCTGTGCCTTTCCGTGCCGCTGGCTCGGCTTTTAGCTGTGGAGAAGAGATGGGGGTGGACATCGCTGGCCCTTCTGGAGAGGAGGATGGCGGGGCACCCCCTCATCTCCAGAGGCCGAGGCGGTGCGCAGGCCCCCGGCTGCCCCAACAGTAGCAGCTCTGTTCATCTCCCCATTCACCCCTGGAGAGCACTGGCGCTGATCCTCGCCCCCAGCTGGGGCTCGCTGCCGGGAGCGGGAAGGGTCGGCTGTGCCACCGCCACTGGCTGGAGTTCAAACGCTGGTGGGAGGATGTCCTGGGGTGGGGATGCCTCACTCAGATGGGGTGGGAGACCCACAAGCCACCCTGTTCCACCTCATTAGTTCTGAACCCACTGCAGCCAGAAATGTCTCTGCACTGCTGGGTGGGACATTGCTGTGAGGAAAAGAGGTGGGAGAAGCTGAAACTAGCAGTTTGAAGAAGAGGAGGCAGTGTGCCAGCATCACCACCCAGGCACTAGACCTTCCTGGGCCAGCTCCACACTCTGGTCCCTCCTTCTCCCACCCGCCTGCCATTGCACAGCACACCCTCACTCTTCAGAGTCACAGAATTACAGACTGCTTTGGGTGGGAAGGGACCTTTAAAGGTCATCCAGTCCAACCCCCTCCAGCAAGCAGGGACATCTGCAGCTTTACCCCTTGGTGGCTCAGCCCACCCAGAATCCCAGTGTGGTCCTTGGGATGACCCGGTGGGGTCCCACGGGATGCATCCCCAGGCAGCCAGCTCTCAACCTCCTTCCACACAAGAGCTGGGCATTTATTCCCATATCCCCATCACCAAAGCAGCTTTAAATGCCCAGCGTTACCCCCCTGCCTGTCATTCCCTCAGAGGTGGCCTCCCCAGACCCACCAACCCGCTGGGTGAAGGGGAGTCCGTGGGCTGGCCACAGCTGGTATTGCTGCAGCTCTGCAGCACGGCTGCCACGGCAGAACCCCCAACCACCAGGGCAAGGAGACACAATCGCTGCCTTGTTCAGGGTCCAGCCACACAAGGGGCCCCTTCAGGCGGCCAGAGAAGGGGGAGCACCAAGGGTGAGGTGATGCTCAGGCCATGAGGGATTCCTTGCAGGGCCAAAATTATCCCAAGTAAATGCCCCTGGTGGATCCTGACCCATGGAGGACATGTGAGCTTCCTGGAGAAGGTGGCTTAAAGTAGGAATGACTCAAAAGAAGGACCCACATCTTCTGGGACCTTTGCTTCTTCCAGAAAGCTCAGGGCTGCTGGGGATGCTGAGGGCTGGCAGGTACTGAGGCCACTCCCCTTGGTAGGAAGGCGACTGGGCAATGGAAATAGCAAGTGGAGTGGGGTTAGGGCTTTTATTCTTTCCTTTCTAAGCAGCCAAACTGTGTTTTCTGGAGACCTGTAAATCACTCCTCGTCTTCAGGAAGGAGAGGCGAGGAATACATGATCCAACCAAGCAAAAACGCGGGACGCTTGGGAGTGCACAGAGGAAGCCAGGAATCAGCCCCAGGCTGGAGGCTGCCTTGGGCCATCCTGCCCAGCCTGGCCAAGTCCCAGCTCTGCAGGCCGGGAGCTGGCACTGCAGCCTGGCAGCCTTCAGCTGAGCTGGGCACGCCACAATGCCCTGAGCCAGGGAGTCCAGTGGAGGGGAGCTGAGGCTCTCGGTTGCTGTTGCTAGACTGCACTTTTCCAGCAGGTCAGGTTGCTTCCAAGATTTCAAAATTTTCCATGTTTGCTCAGCTGAAGGGAAGGAAAAAGCCCAGAGAGGCTGGCGGGACTGTGGAGAGCAGAGCTGGCTGGCGGGATCCCATAAACTGGGAATTGCTGGTTCTCCCGGTTTATCAGCATGCCAGTGGAGGCTGTGCTGGCTGGATCCCGCTAACACACCATCAGCTGCATGTGTAAACCCAAAGCCATTTCTCCAAGCCATACAGGGCATGATGCTGCCTCAGGGCTCTCTCTGGACAAAGCCTGGAGCTATTCAAGGCTTTTAAGAGCAGGGCTAGTGTGGATGCTTCTGGCCTTCAGGATCCCCTGTGGCACCTCCATTCAGCTCTTGCTCATAATACAATGCACAGAATTATTTTTCATTTCTAACCTACTTTTCACACCAAGATGCTGCTGAGCCCTCAAATGCAGGTGCTGGAGGTCCGACAGGGCTTGCAGTGCCCAGCAGCAGCTGGGATGCCTGTGCTGCGGCAAAGATTTCAGCTAACAATCTCCGTATGGCATGTGAGAGGTTCCAGGACCACAGTCAGGAAGGTGACACAGGGCAGAGAAGATCCCCAGAACCTCCTCATCACCAGCAGAAGGCAAATCACTCTCCAAGCTGTCTGCTCAGTGCTTGCATCAGCCCTCCAGCCCCACTTGCAGCCCTCCTGGCTGTGCTGCACCTCTCATCAGCGAGGATCTGCTGCAAAACAAGCCTGGGATGCCTCGAGGTCCCTGCTGGGAGGGACCCTGTGAGCAGGGCAGGACCCAGCTGCCTCCCCAGCACAGCAGCAAGGAGAGAGGAGCCAGAGCTGGTCTCACACCACCACTCCAAGCAGAATGGCAGCCCAGATACTGGAGAACTCCCTCCAGGGTCCAGCCCAGGGCTGCTTGCTGCCAGCCAGGAGTCCCAGGGTGAAGCCTCCCCTCAATGGTGCCCTGGATAGGGGCTCTGATTGTTTTTGTAACCAAAACCAAAGCAGCAACTGGCTTGGAAGTGTTTGGAGAGGAAAACATCTCATCACCAGTTGTTTTGCTTCTGTCCAATTTCAGGCTCGTTGAAGCAAGCCCGTAACAGCTGATTCTGTACATAAAAGGGTGCCCCAGGCTGCAGCTCCCCCCAGACACGTGGTGTTTTGTTCTGGTCTGTCCTGCAACACGGCCACAGTGCAAGGGCTGACTCAGCAACCAACACGTGAGTCCGAAGCTGAGCCCGTGCTCAGAGCCACGGGCAAGGGGCCAGGCAGCTGCGGCATCGCTTGCCCTGTGCGCAGGGAGGATGGGGCTTGTGCCACCTTCCCCCCAGCTATCCCACTGAGTGGGCTGGGAGCATCCTGCAAGGAAAGGCCAGTGAGCAGCTCCTCTGCTCCGAGGATGTGCAGGGGCCAAATGTCGGTAGCTGCTGAACTCAGCCCCAGGCCAAGGGATGGCCGAGATGAGGGTGCATTGCTGGCCTCTGGCTCTGGCCACTTGCTTCATGCCTAGTGCCTCGGTGTGCTTGCCCAGGCAGCTCCACTTGCCTCTGCACAGCCTTGAGTGAGTTCCCTTACACCTGTGGCACTCCTACAGGAGAACCACACTGTCTCTATCATCCTCCAGTTCAGAATTTTACCCCACTGCCAGCCCCAGTACTGCAGAGGGAAAGCGAACTAAGCACTTGCTCTGACCCTTGGGCTGCGATCACGGGGCACCGATGTTCATGACTGCTCCTTATTATATGTGACCCTTCATTTCTTTGTCCTCTGCTTCTTGCACAAACCACGCTGCCAGCACGCAGGAGTGTCAGCATGGAATACTTTATTCACGTGAATGCTCAGATCCTGGCCCATCCTGCCTGCTGCAGCTGCTCCCATCTTCTTGACAGCACGAACAAGGAAGGATTTCTTCATCGGCTTGCTTAAACCCCCCCCCAGCATCATCAGACCCCACAAACAAGTACAGACAGTTCAGCCTTGTCCAGGCAGGAGCGCGGCATGGAGGGGCAGGGAGCGCTGCAGGGCTGGCAGAGCAGGGAGAAGGGCTCCAGCCCACAGCTTGTGCTCGCACAGCACCCACGAAACCTTCCACAGCTCCACTTGCACAACCCAGCACCCCAGCCGAGCCCTAACCCAAGCTTCAGCACCCTCCCAGCCTTGGCGGCTCCTCCTGCTGCCAGGAGCAGCCAGGGTTGTCAAAGAATGGGTGCCACTATCTCTTCTCCTTGGGAAGCCGCCTGCCAGAATCATGACGGTTGCTTCTGTCACCTTCTGGGCTGTTTAACCCTCAAAGTCCCCCTGCCCACTGACAAATACCCGCCCCAAACTATTACAGTAAAAGGAAAAACCTGTACGTCGAGACATACAGGCCGAGTCTTGAGTAGAGAATGGTTTCCGTGCTTGGTGGCCTGGAGGTGGCTGGCAGCCCCTAGAAGGGAGCGGGATCCCCTGCAGCCACCCCCGGCACGTCAAGGCTTCATCCTGCTCAGTCTGATGTCGCGTTCGATTTCGAACTGCCGGTGATCCACCCGCTCTAGGAACGCTTTCCTCTCGATGTACCTGTGGGGAGACAGAGAGGCAGAGGCTGTGAACAGTGCCTGTGACAGCCAGTGCTGTCCCCAGCCTGGGGCAAAGCCCACCCAAAGGGACAAGCAGGGAAGGGAGGCAGCATCTGCTTCCTTCTGTCTCTCCATGAGCTGACCACTGTGCTTTGTGTCTCCTATGGATACCAAAACTGCTCTTCGGCCTGCTGGGTGTCTCCTGGGGAGCTCACAGGGGTCTGGGGTGAATGCTCCCTATGGGCTGGCTGCTTCTGGTTCCAGTTCTTCCATTCTCACTAAGAAATGACCTTCACAAGGGGATCAGGGCAGGAGAAGCAGCCCAGATGCTCCTCCCTGGTTGCCCAGGTGACCCTGCCCATGTATCCCCCAGCAAAGCACCTCAATCTCAATTTGCTGCAGCATGACCCACACTGGAAACAGGCACAGGGAGCATGAGGGACACCAACAACATCCCCCAGAAAGCCAGTGGCAGCTCAGGGCTTCAGGCCAGGGGTTTCCCAGCCACGGAGCAGCTCCCAGCCACCACTGAGTGTTTGCTTCTCCCTCTCAGCGAGGCACCTGAGCGCTGCAAGGGAGGTGGGGAGCAACTCCTGCGCCTGGAAAAGCACCTTATGGCTCATTAATGGCATGCAGCTGAATTTTAATGTGCTTTGCTGCAAACCCTTTGCCACAGATAGCCCAAGGCTGTGCTACTAATTAACCTACAGAGGGAGCGAAATTGCAATTCAAAACAGGAGCGGTAATTGAATCATCACAATTGTTTTGCGTTTGTTCCAGGGTGGCAAACACTCTGCTGTCATGACAAGGTCATTATGCACAATCCGCCTGCTTTCGGCTTCTCTCTGCTGGTCGCTGCTTTTCCTGCACCGCAGCTGGTGCTGGCTGAGCAGAGAATTCTCCAGAGCAAAGCCCGGAGGCTGAGGAGAGATGAGCACTGCAGGCTCGGGTGGGTTTTCCAGGCTCTCGAGGGGCTGGCAGCGTGCACAAAGTTGCCCAAGACCCAGCTGCACATGGGAAAGTTAAAGCCCTGTCCCACCTCCAGCAGCGGTCCCTCCAGGACAGAGGGGCTCTGCTGCCTCCACTTTATGGATACAACTTGTGTTCAGTTTTGGACCCTTGACTCCAAGAAGGACATTGAGGGTCTGGAGCATGTCCAAAGAAGGGCAACGAAGCTGGGAACGGCTCTAGAGCACAAGTGTGATAAGAAGAAGCTGAGGGACCTGGGCTTATTCAGCCAGGAGAAAAGGAGGCTCAGGGAGACCTTCTGGGTCTGGACAACACCCTGACAGGAGGATGGAGCCAGGTGGGGTCCGTCTCTTCTCCCAAAGAAGAAGTAACAGGACCAAAATGAAATGGCCTCAAGTTGCATCAGGGGAGGTTTAGGTTGGACCTGAGGAACAATATCTTCCCAACAAGGGCTGTCCCAGGCTGCCCAGGGCCATGGTTGAGTCCCCATCCCTGGAGGGGTTTAAAAACTGTGGAGATGTGGTGCTGAGGGTTGTGGTTTTGTGGTGCCCTGGTAATGCTCAGTTAAGGTCTGGACTTGATGATCTTAAAGGTCCACTCAAAACGATTCTGTGATTCTATGACTCTATCAGACTGTCACTGAATGTCTTCCTAGCAGTGGGGTGCCTTCACCCTTGCTGCAAGGGACAGCCCTGATACTCCTGGCTGCCCAGTCATCCCTGGAAACGCATTAATCCAAATTCATTTCAGTGAGTGATTCCCTGGAGCAGAGCAGCCCCACGTGTCCCTGTTGCCACCCCATGCTCATCACCACCCGAGCCTGTCGCACGTTGACACAACTGGGTCAGCTCATATCCGCCGGCTGTGAAGGGCAGGGCCCCGGCGCTGCCTGACGTGGCTGATGTGCTGGCTGTCAAGAGTTTTTCTGACCCCCTGCCCCTTACTGTCGGAGGGGGGCTGTGTGCTGAGCTCTCCTCCCTACACCGTCTCAGGAAAGGAGGGCAGGGCAGTGTCACTTCCCTTCATCCCCGCGAGCAGGGAGGTGACCTGCTCACGGGGCCGTGCATGGAGAGGCCACGGGAAGGAAGTCGGGGGGGTCACGTTGTGCATTAGTGTGTCACACTGCTGGGACTGTAGTTTTCCTCCCCCTTCGCTGCTACATCCCACCCACAACCACAACCGGGAAGCCAGGGGACAGGGGTTACCACTGTCAGCCTGGGAACACCCTGACTGCTCAGGCAGCAACAGCCCAAGCTACCATATTTGAAGCTTCTTGACACCTCTGTGACTTCCTTCTCCAAGCCCAGCAAGGGGTCGGTGCCTTCCTCCTCCTCCTCCTCTTCCTCCTCCTCCTCCTCCTCCGCGGCTGCCATGCCTCTGCGGCAGGCGGGGACTGGCTCCTGGGGATCGATACGGATCGCGAGCCAGGAATGCAGTCTCATGAGAAGAACAGTGACGTTACCCCGTGACATTGTCCTTGGCTGGCCGCGGAAAAGCTCCGCAGGGCTAGTGCACACCCAACAGGGTGCTGCCTGTGTGTACCCCAGGGTTTATGGGGCAGGCAGCTGGGGAACAAGCCTGGCTGGTTGTACTGCACGCACACAGCCGGAGGCTGGACGTGCTGATGGACACAAGCAGCAGGTCTGTGGGGCTAGAGCGAGCTCCCCCCTGCGCCTCAAACTCTGTGCAAAAGCTCTGAGCCCAGCAGTGCAAAGGGCATGAGTGAGGCACAAACACCCGTCCTGGGCTTGTCCAAA
>JAOEGS010007758.1:25460-53595 GCA_025447755.1 Corythornis vintsioides
CAGAGGATCGCTGTGACCCGTGGGCCGAGCTGCGCGCTGGTGCTGCTGCACTGGTGCTGCTGCACTGGTGCTGCTGCGGCCACTCCTCCCACCTCCCTCGACGCATCGGATCTCAAATGTCTTGGCACATCAGCCTCTCCTCTTTGTGACACCCGTGAGGCAGCTGTTGAAGGGTAACACCGGGGAAAGTACCTCCCATCTTTGTGAAATACCCACGGAGACAAGTCAGCAGCTGAACCAGCACCAGTTGCCCAAATAAGAGCAAGGCGATGGGCAGACGCAGGCAGGGACCAGCAGGGTCAGACTGCAGGAGCTGCTGCTCCCATTGTCTGACTCCAACAGATGAAGGGTGACCAAAGGGAGCATGCTCACATGTCCACCACAGAGCCAGCAGCATCCTCAGCTCCAGCCTGACCTCCATCCTCCTGGGCATCCCAACCCTCTGCTGCGTTGTTTCTGATGGCTCTGCAGGAGTGTGTAGACTACAAACACAGTGCTACTTCTCCGTCTACCCCACATCATCCTCCTTGGTGCTAGTAACAACAGCTGTTGCAGCAGGAAGGTCTGGCTTCTGTTTCCTAGCAATACTTTTAAGGACTCAAACACTGAACACAAATTGTTACTTACTGATGCTGAACTAACACACCAACTGCCCTTCCTTCTATATCATGTTTTGGGGAAGCAGTGTGAGTCAAGACACTTATGCACCTAATCATGGCTCTACACAAGTCATGAGCGAGAGCACAGAATCTCAAATCCTAAAAAATAATAGTAAAAAATCTTGCAAACCTTCAAGCAGAAGAACCCAACTCAAACCTAAGCGTAACCCAAATCACTTCCTCACTAGCTCCCTGCAAGGCCAGATCCTGCTATCATGACAGGATACCACCGAGTAAATGCTCCCAAATGCAGCAAAATGACATCTCAGGCCACACAGCCCTCCAAGCACCATGTTTGCCACCAAGCCCTGTCTCTCCCACAGCTGCTCTCCTGCCCACCTCTCTTAAGGCCCCACAGCAGCCAGAGATATTCACTTGCAGCACTGTGAGGGCAGCTCTGCTCCTGTCACCCTGAGCACAGCAGCAGGTGAGCAGCTCTGCCACCCAGAAAAAGGGAAGAGCACAAGGTTTTGTAAACAGCCCTATCTATTCCTGCCACGAGCTGTTGTAAATCTGAATAGTTTCCTTAACGGCAGGAAATGATTCTCATACAAACTAACCACAGCTGGGCAACAGAGGCAGCCAGTAAATACTTTCGTTTTAAGAAAGGGGAAGATTCCTGCCCAGCACACCTCGGACTGCCCACCCTGCTGCCCTCCTGTCAAACGACAACCTGCACAGGCATGCGAGAGGCACCACACCAGAAGACAGACACACAGATCTGACTGCTGGCCCCTTTTGCCAGCTCTGCTGCTCCCAGCGTCTCCAGACTGTCTTACTCAACAGGAGTGAAACGCTGGCAGGAAGGGAGATGGGCACATGGCAGGACGGGAAGTGCAGTGACATTTGCTCCTCAAGATCAAGGTGCTCTAGCTGGCTGGAGCAGGTGACAACAGAACAACAGTGTCCAGTGTTGCAAGCTTGCAGGAACCTTCCCCAGAATGGGGACCCTAAAACCGACCAGCTCTTTTCATCCCTCACCCTGCATAACTGGCCAAGGACAGAAAAATCTCCCTGGCCAAATCCATCTGCATTTCTTTTTTTTTTTTTTTATTTTCCCACTTGGCATCGTTTCCCAAACAGGCGCTCAGATGGATCTGGAGAGCAGCCCAAGCTCTTCTCAGCCTGCCTGTCACAACAAGTATTTAAAAAACAACAAAACAATCGAGAAAGCTTCCCTGAAGCCAAACAAACAAACATTTACATCCCAGGTGGGAAAAAAAACCAAAGCAATTGAGAGGGAAATAGAGATAAAAGCAGGGTGGGTGCTGCTGGAGGGCTGACAGGGTAGGGATGGTCCTGTTTGAACAGAGTGAATGTGGGGCAGGCTGTGGGGAGGGGACTGCTCTGCCACTGTCTGGCCTGGGCAGTGCAGGGTGAGGAGATGGCTGCCAGCTCAGTGGTGCCTGGCCATATGCTCTGCATGCTGAGCTGGTGGCAGTTACCCTTAAGCACAGCTCAATAGAGCCAAAGAACCTGCCTGAAATGCTCTAGGAGCAGCAGACAGATTTGAGGCCAGGTTAGAAATACGTGTCTTTGAAGTGAGGATCATAAAGCTTCTTACACTCTGAAGAGTGACATGCACCAGAGCATCGTGGAAGAGCAGCCCTGATTGGGGCAAAATCCACTTGAAGGTGCCACAGGGCAGGACAGAGCAGGCAGCACAGGCAGCTACGCCCTGATGTAGAAAGAGATGCAAGTACCTTGGCAAAATGGAATTACACTGCACTACCCTGGAATGGAATGACCCTACCCTACTCAGATGAAGCCTCAGCTGCTTTGCTATCCTTGCTGTTGAAACACAAAGTAGCAAAATGGGAAGAGCTAAGCCAAGCTCCAGGTCCTTTCTGGCTCCCCCATGGTGCCCAAGCCCTTGGGACAGCCTCATAGTGAGGGCCCCTCCCCAAACACTGATGCTCACAGCTTCTCTCCACTCTAGGAAGGCTTTGACAGCAACTCTGAGCTGGGCAGGTTAATCCAGGATCACAGCACGAAGTGGAACTACTGTTAAAATAAGCAACTTGTCGACACATACAGAAGAGAAGGTGTGACCTGTCCCACCCCCCTGCCTGCCTTCCTACAGCCAGGAGAAGACTTTAAGATGGAGATCAAAGGCACTGCCAGGCACGGACAGACTGCTACACCCTGGCAGCCCAGCAACCAAAGCCTGGCTGAGATGATGCCCTTTTCTCATCTCTGTGCTCATCTCCACATCATGAATCGTGCTTGGTAGGCCTTTCCAAAGTGCAAGGTTGGAAAAACAGACCTAAGTGCTGCCTTGCTCCAAAACATGACAGCAGAAATACTGTACCATCTCATTCTCCAGTCCACTCCCCAAAACAGGGAACAACCCATCCGTAAATATACAGTCCTACTGCATACATGAATATAGTTCTTCCAGGAATAAAACTAGACTTGAGTTTCCACATGCACCAAGATGCAAATTTGCCAAGCAGGGGAGAGATGAGATGCTCGGAAAGGTCTCAGGAAGGGCAGAGAGAGGCAGCAGTAGTAACACAGGGGTACAGCTCTGCCAGAGCCAGCCTTTCCTCAAGCAGGTCCCATCCCATAGCATCCAGATCTGCACCCACCTCTCTGGAGGGCCTGGCTGAGCAGCATGTCTGGAGTCTGCTTTGAGAGGCTTTGGAGGACCAGCTCATCAGGAAGAACAGCAGTTCTCGGGGAGCTGTGAGGCAGAGCCCCTGCCCCACACAGCCCCTTATCAGCAGGAAGGGCTCATCAGGGACTGGACCAGGGTTTCCTGCGCAGGACCAAACCCTTTGTGAAGGGCCGGCTGCCACGGAGAACCTGCTTCCTCACCGCCAGAGGAAGCAAAATATTTTCCTTGGGCCTCTGAGACCGAGTTGCTATGGGGCAGCTGACAACAAAATAAAGTAGCACAGGCTGTTACTGCAGGAGGAAGGTGCTCCCGGCAGCACCACCGCCTGCCCCCAGCACCGGGGACAATTCAGAGCAGCAGAAGGCCCCTCTGTACCAGGGCAGCCACAGCTGCCCTGCGGGCTGGACTGGCAGGACGACTTTAGTAAAAAGAAAACCTCTCACCCTCATAATCAGTGTGACATTGTGCGGAGCCCGGGGCTCGCTCTGGCTCCTCTCCAGCCCGCAGCACAGACGGAGGCTGTTTTGGCAGCAGACTCTCCTCATGCATTTGCAGTGGGCCAGCCAATTACGTTACAATATCTGCGTATGGAGCTCAACGGGAGCTTAATTGAAAGAGCTGTAGCATTCAAATGACTTTTGGTACGATGAAGACGTTAATGATCCCAACCCAGTGCTAACCAGCCCTGTCTGATGCTCTGATCATGGATAAGGACCTGTAACTCAGGGCTTGGTCTGCAGCCAAAGCTTACGCTCCTGTTAACTCAGCACTCCAGCCATGGCCAAATGCTGACAGTTACCCCTTCCCAGCTGGAAGCTGCAGCAGCTCCTCACATGAGCTCTCCTCTGCCCAGGGCACCCATACAATACGAACCAGACCTGCTCCTGCCACCAAGGACCACATACACAGACCAGAATTCCCCATACTGTTCCCAAATGGACTAATTTGAACCTGCAAAGCACTGCTTGGAATTATTGTTTTAATTGAAAAATAGAATGAGTGCTCTTCATACATATATTACGTTGCTCTTAAACTTCTGTGAACATTTTGAGATAATGAATGTGCCAGTTTCAGACAGAATTTGCTACACCCGTACAGAATCATCATCATAGAAACATCATCATTTTCTAACCTTCACAGAGGTTAGAAAAGACTTTTAATATCATTGACTCCAACTGTGAACCCAGCACGGCCAGGGCACCACTAAACCACATTCACCAGCACCACATCTCCACAGCTTTGAAACCCTTCAGGATGAGGACTCCACTACCACGCTGGGGAGCATGAGCCAGCCCTTTGCAGGGAAGAAATTGATCCTCAGGTCCAACCTAAACCTCCCCTGGAGCAACTTGAGGCCATTTCCTCTTGTCCTGTTGCTTGTTCCTTGGGAGAACCAGTACACCTACCCTGCTCCAAGGTGGTGGACTACACTTAGTTCGGCATCTCAGTGCCACCACTGAGAAATGGCAAGAAATGCCTTTTATAAAGCTGTAACTATCCACGCTGTGTACAGGGGTGGAGGAATGGTGCCGTGCTTCTGCTCTTCTCATTTCTGATCCAACACACAGAGAGCAGCAAAAATGCTGTGAAGTCACTGGGGAGCTTTTGCGCCTATGTAGCCATGAGGCATCTTACACCTCAATAGCTGGCAAGCGCAAAAACTGAAATTGAGAAGGCATGATGCTTTTGGTATCCAGGTCTAACAGGCTGATGACTCAAGAGCTGCCAAGAGCTCCTGCCAGTCGGTAGCTGTGGCACACAGCATGCTTGCTGGGCTGCACCTCGGGTCACACGCTGGAGCACTTGAGAGTAACACCCTGTATTGCGCCCATATTTAGCCATGGAAATAAGCGTGACTTGACTTTCAAACACTTGCAGCTCTTGCTGCCTCTCTGGGTTCAGCTGAGAGGTTTCAAACAAAACAATAACGACCACAACTCTGGGCTGGAACCAAGCACAGACCATTTTTATCTTAAAAGGCATTTGTTTGAGAGCTTTCAGAGCTGCTACAACCAAGAGCACTGAAGCTATTACACCATGCAACCGTAACCGTTGACAGCTTTGTCTGCAAAACGACACGGATTAATTGGTGATCAACCCTTAAAAAACGGGTTAGAAAAAAATTGCTGGAAAACAGAGGAAAAATTCTTCGTCTCTTCAAGGCTCACTCCTTCCTCCTTTGTCTAACAGCAAATCTTTTGTTCAGGGTTTCGGTTGCAAGTGGCCCCAAGGTACGCGGGGGAACGTCTGGGTGATGACGAGCCCTCCAGACTGGTGTGTGGACTCGGTTTTAATCGTCAGGGAAACTGCTCCACATCTCGCCTCAGAAGAGCCGCTAATGGAATTGTTCCAGCGCTAAAGGGATTTCAAAGTGAATGAGTGAGGCTGGTGGAGCAGCTGGTGCCACTCCCAGGTTGCTCTTTCCAGCACGGTGTGCCACGCAAGGTGCAGCTACCAACACCAGCAACCCTACCCTGGAGAAAACCACCCCCAGCATGCTCCTTCCCCTAGTGTTTAGTCCTGCTCAGCTTCCCACTGTTTCAGATTAATGCCAAGATTTGATCAAACCAAGGGGAGAAAGAAAGGCAGAAGTAGGGAGGGCCCCCACCACCACCTCCTCCTCCAGCAATTAATCCGACAGCTTTAAGAACAGTTCCAACTAGAACAAATACACCGCCTGCCACTGGCAAATGTTTGCAGAGCTCGGCAGCCTGGGACAGGGAAGGTTCCCAGGAAATTAAATCAGGGCGCAGGAGCGTTAGGGCTCCCTCACACTAATGCGAGCAGCAAGGTGCAGCCCAGGAGTGGCTGCTTTGAAGTGTCATGAAAGTTAATAAATAGCACTAATATAATATATTATCTTCCGGGGGACGATAAACATTTGGGCACTGCTACATGCAGCCATAAAACAAGCACGAGGGTTTGATTGCCTCTAATTGCTTTGGGGAAGGGTATTGTCACAGAGGTATTCATCACAATTACCTTCCTGTCCCCAAAACTGTTCCATACCAGATGAAAACCTGGCCAAATCATTCATATCAAAGTGGGTATTTCAGGGGATAAGGAAAGGAGGGAAATACTATGAAAGCTTTAAAGATGTTTGCTGTATAAAGCCTGAAGTCTAACCCAGAAGAAAGCAGGCAAGAAAAAGTTAACTGATGTGCTTTGCTTCTCAACTACAACCTTCTAAGGCTGGTGGCTGCAGAAGCATCTCAGTAACAAACCAGAAAACATCACAGAGAGCCCAAAGGAAAGAAACTAACATTATCCCATGTTTGTTCTTTTTTTTTTTTTTTTTTTTCAGGGCTTGACTGATGTGTTTTAAATGCCTGAGGCTGGCAAAGCTACCTCAGAGAGCCTTCCAGCAATGGCAGCAGCCACTTAGAAGAGCTGCCCTTCCTTTTCCCAGGGACCCACCTCTCTGGAAGTAGATTCCAAGTCCCCAGAGGAAGCCCATGGAAACAGCTGACTTCTCCCAGGTCAGTTGTCACCTTCCAGCTGGAGGCAGGCAGGGGGTAAGAACAAGGCTTCCCTTCCGCCCATGCAAAGCAGGAGGAGGCTCCCAAACAGATTTCACAGCTAACATCCACCTACCAAAAACTGCTGAGGAAGCCAAAGCTCTCCCTGAATGTGGGGATCACAACCTAGCAGGGCTCCCACTACCTCCAGCAGCCTCATGCAGAGAAGGGGGTGGCACGGCCGGGGTTTTCATCTCTGGAATGACACATCATCTCTGGAATTTGCTGGTGAGCATCCCACAGCCTCTGCTTGGTATGATGCCAGAGCTGTTTCTCAAATCCTGCACAACCTACCAGCTGCTAAGGGCAAACCAGCAAGACATACATCATTCCGAGAGGAGAAGGATCAGCGGGCTCCCAATGAATGAACAGACAAATGCTTCACAGACCTCGCTCCTGTATTCTTGGTGGGAGAGAGCACGTTGAGGTCCCTGGCTCTCCCAGCCAGCCCGTGTGACCTCATGCGGGTCATTTAGCCTCTTTGTAGCAAGACTTTAGTCTCAGGAGGCAGAGAGCTCTGCAGTGGCACTGAGCAAGGCAGGCAGGCTGCCAGCTGAGGATTCAAACTCCTTCAGGGAACTCTAACAGCAGTTAGGCAGTAAATGCATTAACCATGGGAACAGCTTCCCAAAGGATGTGGTGGATCCCAAATGGTCAGTGTTTCCATTGCAAGTGGCTGCCCCTTCCAAATACACCAGCTGCAGTTCAACTGCAAGCACTCGCAGGGAAGCACCATGGCCCCCAGGAAGGATGCAGCTCAGGACTGGTGCCCGAGTGGTCATTGCTGACCTTCAGCTACAAGCCTACAAACCTCTGCCCTCTGCACCTTGCCATGGCAAGGTCAGACTCTTCCTGGCTATGCCCCTTTCTTGTGCCTCTGCCCAGCGTGATTTTCAGCTGTTTCCACCATCTGACCCAGACTAGCTCAATTCCCTTTGATTCGATGACCTGTTGAGCAACCCTCTGAACCCTGTCACCCCTCTAGCTGGTTTTGTTTGTTGTCTGTTTGTTTTTTAATTGCAAACCAGATCTCCTGGTGAAAATTTGCTTCAGCTTCTGTTCCCCAAAGACCAGCCAGTTTCTTGGTGAAACTCCCAGATGAGGACTGGAGAAAGCCTTCACAGCATGCAGCACCCAGTGACCCACACTGCAAGATACAGCTCCTCCACCACCCTGCCTGCTCTCAGTTCCTGGAGAAGATACTGCAGCAAGAGAGAGATGAGATCAAGCCTCACCCAAAGCACAACCCCTCCTTTTCTCTGACTTCATCTGGAACAACTGCATCAGGGGTGAAGTCTTATCATGCTCTGCCTAGAAGCTGCCTCAAGATACCTCGATGCGTGTACTGGGGCATGCTCAGCCATGCAAAGCACCCAGTCACGTGTGTTCAGAGCCCTCTCCTGCCACAAGCTGCTCCAAAACACTTGGTGGTTTCCAGTGCTGTGCAGCAGAGAATCTGCCCACAAACACTTCTGATGCACAGAATCTGTCAGTGAACAATTCTGATGCATTTCAGAGGCTACTGTAAGCAAAGTAGAGAAATACATTTGATAAAAGGTGGGAAGCAGATGTGTGGCTCCCTTTCTGTGCTCATCCCTTAAGTAGGGATAACCCTTCACTTCACTGAAGTCCACCTAAAGCAGCCTGTGCTCACCAGGAAGCTGGAGCAACCAGCAACTGCAAACCATGCTACAAGGCTCTCCAGCACAAGGACCAGGCTCTGCAAACAGCAAGGAGGTCACATCAAACATCCCAGGGGACCAGAAAGAAACAGGAAACTTTCTGCAGGAACAAAAAAGTCCCTTATCTGCCTCAATCACAGTAATACTTGGACAACGTGTTCTTGTCCTCATTTCCATGGGTCTGCTTTCAGGTCCCTAGCACAGCTCAGCTGATCCATGTGTGCACCTTGGTTGAAAGGTTTATTGTATCATACACAACGTTGTTCCTCGTTTCCTTATCTCTTGGCTTTTGAATTTCTAGTTCTTTTCAGGGTCTATAATGAGAGACTGGAGGAGTCATTTTATATCCAGTTAAACTGACAGGCCCCTCCAGGATGCCTCTGCTACAGCACTTCTGAGACTTTTCCTTCCATTCACCCATCTAAACCATCTCTGTGAGCAGAAAAGCCCAAGCAGGGTAAAGCCTTGTCAAGGGAAGAAACTCTTCCATTATTCTAATCCAAGAAAGTGGTACAAAGGAAAGAAGGGATGGCTTGCATCCCCGGGTCACAGCAGAGAGCTGGAAAAGGTTCATCTCCAGGAGGCCAGCGTGCCAGCACTTCTTTTTTTAACTTAGCCAGCAGCTGCAGAATTTAAGCTTTATTAAAAGCCTATTTTGCCCTTGCTGCTGCAAAGGAAACCATCTCCCCCCTCTCCCCTCCCAAATAAAATGCCAAGGTCTGCAGATGGACATCCTGTAATGTCACGTTAAGAAGAGGTGGCAGCTCAACTCCCCTCTGTGGTACATGCAGCACAGAGTAGCTTTACTTCTACTTCAGGTGACAACAGGAATATGCTGTTCACACAGCTGATCCTCACTTTGAGGTTTTATTAGGAGCAATACAATAAACCTTCAGTATTCTCTGTTCACAAGCATCTGGAGCAAGAAGAGATATGGAAGGAAAAGACGCAGGCTGGCTTTGGAGATTCCAAGCACCACTTCTTACCCACAGAATGAGAAACGCAGAGCACCGAACTAGATACCATTTACTAAATGCTAGTTTTCCCTATTTTAAACCTACCTCAATTTATCAAGTAATCTGCCATACCAGTAATTTAGGCTATTTGATGGTTAGCATTTAGAAGTGCATGTTTCTGAGAGAGCTGAAAACCTGCTTGTGATTTACAAGATGACAGCGGGGTCTCCGGTGGCTTGGGCATTTCTCAGAGTTGGGTGTCCTTTGTTAGCCACATTCTCCCAGCTCTCTCCACATCCAGGTTTCATACTGGTAACGAAATACTAACTGCTCCTGCTGCATTTGCTCCACACCAGGAGAGCAAGCACTGAGTCTTGTCCCCCATCCCATTTCTAGATGCATCAATTGCCATGCAATAAGGCTTTAGGATGATGTATATTGACAAACTGGGCTGGGAGGAGAATGGGACTGGAAAGCATCCAAATAATCTATGCTTTCTCCACGCCCTGGGGAGGGTGCCCTGAGCCTCCCATGACAAAGAGCATTCCTCCCTATCATCCCTGCTTGCGGAGGAGCCGGACAAGAAGGGTTTGCAGAGCCTGTCTCTGTTGGCTCAGCCCCTCCTGCACCCAGTCCTTTCTGACTCCCACTCAGGCTGCTGCTATCTTGCAGACCTGTTTTGGGATTCCCTCTGGAGTCCATCAGCAGAGCTCTTTAAAACAGCAGTGAGGATCCTCACTAAACAATGGGGTTCACCATCCTTCCTCCGATACCAAGCACGTTGGCTCCAAGCCCCTCCCGGAGCCCGCGGTGTCTCTGCAGAGCAGGCAGTGAGTGTTGCCTTGGCTGGCTCACAGAACAGCCCATTTCATAACACAAAAGGAAGCTCAAATCCCTCAGGGCTCAGATTTTTTTTCCAAAGTGGGTAAACACACGCTAACACACACTATTTGCATGCACAGTAACTGGGACAAGGGATCTATGGCCAGGTAGGTGTCTAACCGGTGGTCCAGGCGTGTGGTAACATGTGTGCAACCCTAGAAATCTTAAGCTAAAAGAGACTTATCTCTAGACTGACTCTGTGCTGGTTCCAAGTCTTGCTTTGAGATTAAAAAGCAGCCTTTGTTGTTTGGAACATTACCATTTCAGAAAAAAACACCCTCCCCTGATCAGTCCCCCCATCCCAAAGGTTCGGTTTATAACCCAAAACATTAGCGCCTTAATACCAGAAGGTCAAAGCCCTCCAGTCGTTAGGTAGATTATATTTAAGAGCCCTGTGTGCAGCTGATCAGAGGCTGATTCCTTCAAGGATTGAAGAGACAGTGCACCTCAGCCAGCAATCTCCTCTAATAGTCAATTAGCAGAGATGTGCTCTTCTAAGCTAAAGATCACTGCAGACATAAAAAAAGCCCCTAAAACCTACATCACCATCAGCTTTCCTGCTCTCTGCTATTAAATCAAGCCAGCTGATCCATTCTGTCAGCCCACTGTTAACTGGCAAGACTGGGACGGACGTATCTAAAAGTCACTAGGCAATTTTATCCCAACCAGGACTGTGATATTCTTCATAATTAATTACTTTTTTATTTTTTTAGGGTAGACAGACTAAGAAGCCAAAAGAAAATCACCAACTTAAAAAATACAAATGTTGTCTCTGAGCATGTAATTAAATCAGAGAATGGTTTAGGACAAGAAGAGACAGACTCAAGTTGCACCAGGGGAGGTTTAGGTTGAACATGAGGAACAACTTCTTCCCTGCAAGGTTTGTCAATGGCTGGCCTAGGCTGTCCAGGGCAGTGGTGGAGTCCCCATTCCTGGAGGGGTTTCAAAGCCATGGTGGATGTGGTGCTGAGGGACATGGTTTAGTGGTGCCCTGCAGAGCTGGGTTAATGGTTGGATAATTTTGTGATTCTACAATGCTGTTCTAAGAATCCCAATCCCCCAAAAGCAGACCCAAGTACCTAACTCCCAGAGGCACGTTGATACATCTGGGAGAAGGGAACAGTTAACTGGAGGCAGATTTGACTAGTGTGGATGTATCAGCATCAGCCAAATCACAGACTTGGTCAGGCCACCTACACCCAGCCACATGTTGGTAACCAGCAGCGCTGCGAAACCAGAGCTCACACCCACGTTTCACAGGCTCACGGACACCAGTGTAACCAAAAGCACATGGGAGCTCCTCTCTAGGGCTGCAAAGCCCAGTGTACAAAAGCCATGAGTCAGACTCTGCACACACGCGCGCACACACACGCGCACGCACACACGCGCACGCACGCGCGCGCACGCACACCCCAGTTGAGTTTAGCTGAAAAGCCAGGCATGTCAGAGAAACAGGGAAATCAGAAACAGTGCTCCTTTGCCTCCAGTTTCTAAGGGTTAGGCTGAGCCAGCCCCAGTGGCTGCTCCTTCCTTCCACCCAGTTCTGCCAAGAGGCAGAAACTAGTTTTCCCTTGCTTGAAAGCTGAGGTTCTTACCTGATCGCTTCCCCCAGGACTTGAGCATTAGGAGAAAAATTTGGCAACTATTTCAAGACTTGGCAGTTTGTTCAAAGCCAGCGTCGCCCCCTCCCACAATTAATCAAATATGACTCTGGGTGACTTGGGATTTGCAATGAGAGGCTTGTGCTGGCCGGGTAAGAGGAGAGGAGAGCTGTTATCCACAACCCAGCCTGGGGAGTCTGATAGAAAGGGTGATGCCACCAAGTCAGTGCTTTTCCCCGAGTCCCTTTTTGAAGGGTTTCAGCAGGGAGACTAGAGGCTTAAACTGGTCATGGACTCTGAGTGACTATGCTATGACCAAGGACCATGTGAATGACCCTCTAAAATCCTTTGTGCTGGAGGAGGTGCAGTGTAATGCCATGCTGCAGAAAAATGAGGTTACCAGTGCAAGCCTCTGAGGAGCAGCACAAGCAAGAGCATGAAAGCTGTCCAGGCTGACACGGAAGCACTGACAGAACTGAAACCCCCAGAGATGTCAGAAAAAATGCTTCTCTGATGCAACACAAACAGCTCCTGGACACAGCAGAGAGGCAATACGAAAGGCTTGGCAAGTCAAATTAGGGTTCCTCCTCCTAGCTTGTGGGTTACCACAAATGTCTCTGCGGGCTCAAACCTACCCTGGGGACTGTGATTTACTCTTGTGCCTGAAGAGCGGGGAGAACACAAAGATGAGCGAAGCCCAATAGCCACTCTGGTGACAATGCACCAGGAGAAATGGCAGCTTGCTGTCTCCTCTTATCATTGCCGTGTTGACTCCACACAGAGGTAACACAAACAAAGCCAGGCTGCCTGGATGCCCTTTTTCAGCAGCTGAGCTAAACAAGGCCAACTCCAAACAGCAAAGGCTGTGGAGGAAGCTGCCTCCAGAGACGATCATTTTTCACAGCGTATCCTCACTTGAATGCGGCAACGAGAAGAATAAATTCTGATGAAAGAAAAACTGACTGCTCTTGCCATTTAAATATATGCCTAAAGGCACAGCTTAGAAGCAGGATTCTTATGTTATGAACAAATTAAAAAAAAACCAAACCAAACCAAACAACACAAAACCCTTCAGTTTTCTTCTCCCTCACAGCAAACTCCTATAGGAACATCTCCCAGCTGGGGTGAACCCTTACCTGAGCAGACCCTGCTATGTTCAGCTCCATGGAAAACAGCAAATGGGAAAGTCCGCATCAGTACAATCCCAAGTAACCACTTCAGAAGGCAAACGTTTACTTTACCTGGTTCCTCTGCTTTATGAGTCTGAGGCAGAATTTCCCTCCTGGCTTCCTGACCTTGCACATTTGGTTGAGGTGAAGGCGTGAAGCACCAGACACTTCTTCCAAACTCAGGAGGGCAAGAACACATAAGCAGAGGGACCAAAGCTAAATGATGTTGATTTCTATCACGAAAGGTGACCCAGAGTTACTATCTATCTCAGGCTTAAACCACTAGACAATCATAAAGGTCTCTTCCAACTAAAACAATTACAAGATCATCCATATCTATAGCTTGGATATTATTAAAAACTTCTTCCCTGCAAGGGTTGTCCAGGCCTGGCCAAGGCTGACCAGAGCAGTGGAGTCCCCATCCCTGGTTTCAAAGCTGTGGAGATGTGGTGCTGAGGGACATGGTTTAGTGGTGTCCTAGCAGTGTTGGGTTAATGGTTGGATTTGATGATCTTGAAGAGAACCAAAAAGATTCTGCAATTCTGTGATCATTGTGTGTCTGCCTCAAAAGGGACAGGAAAGCTGCTGTCTTTGTTTGAACCTGGGATCCATGCCTTTCTCCCCCCTTCCCACATTTTAAAATCTAGACAGCTGGAAGCCTTTCTCCAAAATATCTTCCCCTGTTTCTTTCCTTTTTTTTTAGAACAATGTTAAACTGGTCCTCTCTGATTTTGCCAGACAATTTTCTGGAGAAGTCAGGAATTATCATTTTTCAATTGAAGGGCTGGAGCACCACAATGAAGATGCCTTTTCCCCAAGAAGGGTTTGAGAGTCAGCAGAGACAGCAAAGCAAGTGGCTACAGGAACCTTTCAAAGCTTCTTGGTCTACAGGCAGAGAGGAAATCATTGTCCCCTTTGTTGTTCATGGTTAAAGTATACAAGGCCCCAGATATTTAATTCCCACATATCTTGCTTGGTCTTCTGCATTGCAAGGAAGCCTACATCATGAGAACTCCGGCACAACATATCCTTACCCATCAATTTTGGGAAACAGGGCAGGGCTGTGGTAAGCAGTAGACCAAGAGGGACATGGTTTTATTCCCTATAGGATCTCCACTCCCTCCCCTACCCCCACCTCACTTAAGAGGAAAGCAGCACGGAAGAGAGAAGCACGTTTAATGCTGCAGCCTTTGGTCTTTTTCATATCTGCAAATACAAGTTTCTTATTAAAAGATAAAGAAAAAAAAAAACCCTTTCATCCTCTATGCCCGGACCTAATCTTTAAATACCTAGTGAAATATAAGTAATGGAGAGAGCTTTGAGCAGCTGTGGGCTCAGACATCCCTTTCATGTACATAGACAGAAGCCAACGAGGACTAAGGGCTGCTTAACTTAAAACTGACAAAGTTTGATCGCTGTGCCTGGCGATGAATATTAAAAGCAACGACAAGATTGACATTATCAAGCTGCACTGTAGCTTCTGGTTTGGTCTTTTTAATTTTTTTTTCCCCCTTTCTTTAAATGCTCCATTTACCAGTTCTTACTGCAAGGATCTGAGTCAGGAGAATACAGCTCAGGCTGACACCTTCCAGAACTGCCTGCTGAAACCCAGTTTGTTGGGGTTTTTTTTGGGGTGCCGTACTTAAGACACTTAAAAGGGCTTTGCTTACAAAGCAACATGATTTCCTGAGAACAAACATGAACCAAAACACTCCTTGCGTGTCATGCGCTGTGCACACCTTCAAGGCTTCAAAGAGGCACCACTTGATTTTTCTAGATGTAGGGTAATGTTGCTAAACCATCTTCTTCACCTTTCACAGCCAGCTCAGCTCTCTGAGAAGTGGTTGCACAGCAGCAGTAAGGAACTGGAGCTCCCCAACATGCTCCAGGGACCGCGTTAGCTACAGTTTCTGCTCCGAAGTATGACAGATGTTTCCCTGAATGCATAGAATTCATTCTTTTCCCCCTAAAGAAATGCCTTAAAGGCTGCTAAGAGGCTCTAACTGAGCGATGGTTAAACAAGGGTATAAGAGGGAACAAGCCTGTTGCCAAAATATTTTCTCTCTTTAAATAGGAGGAGAAAGCACTGTTGCCTGCACAGACTTGCTCTGATGCCCAGATTGCTCTCACCATGAAGCAAATATAACCTTATTTCTAGCTCTGGCTCTTTCAGTCTCTGCTTACAGTTGCTCCTTGCTGGCTGGGGTTCAAGAGCACCTCCCTCAACCGAGAGCAACGTCCTGGTGCAGAAAACCACAGGCTAAGGTCAAGGCGTATCCTACAACTCCTCCTAAGCCAAAAGCTGCCCTTCAGCTCTCACATTAACCAGAGTCACCATGGGATCCGATGCCAACTCCTGCTGTATTTTGCAGTGGAGCTGGGAGTTGTTCCAAGCAAAGGGGCCAAAACCTTGTGCTGCCCAAGGTGGCAGAGGGTGCTTTGGTTGCAGAGTGCGCTCGGGCGCTCCTGGGGTTGCTGCCCCAACCTCTGCAGAGCCTGCAAAGCCTCTCTAGGAGTCCCTTCCTGTTACATCTGGGCCAGCTGATTTCTCTGCAGGTGTAGGACACATCTGAGCCCCACCTATTCTGCAGCAAGGATGCAGGCAGTAGCAGTACTTCCTGCCTTTCCACCGCAGAGATCTCTCCCACAGCTCCCCCAGGTCTCACCTCTCCACTGGTCTTGCCCTGCAATGATGCATGATCATCACTGGGAGGCTGGTCCACCAAGCCTCAGCACTATTCTGGACTTACCTCACCAGTCTGCCTCACAGTACCAGTTTAATCACTACAACTCCAGAAAGGCAAGGAACCACCTCTTTGCTACTTCTTTCCTCTCTCCCCACCCTCCAAACGTAAATTTGTTATCAGCCAACCAACAGCAGTGTTTTCATCAGCTGATGCTCTCCTTGAGCATCTTGTCATCACAGTTTGTGCTCTTCACTCTTTCTTAGGTAACAAGATGCTTGCGGAGAGCCAACAGGCAAACACACAGCAAACCCCAGCTTGGCCTGGTCACTTAGCAAGTAGGATATTGTTTTACTGTTCCCAAGGTAAGAAAGGGGAGCATTGGGCATAAACAAGCTGACTGCATATAATGGACATTGTTAGGTGTCTGAATAGGTCACTGACTCAAAGGATTTCAGCTCCACAAGGCAGGTCTCGGGCCCTGACTACCAAGCTGAAAGCATCCCTGGTGCTCCCGCCCCGCGGCCTCAGCGCAGCTGGATCGTTTTGTATTTCTCACTGTCCGTTTCCTCCTGAATTTCCCTAGTTTCCTTCCATTCGTGTTACGAGCCTTTGTTCTTTCTCTGCCCTCTTCCTCCTACTATTTTGAAGGGTGCAGATGGAGTCTAAGGGTGGGGAAGCAAAGCAGAGTCCTAGCACGTTAGAAAAACAACTTGGGCAGCTCAGTAAAAATAAGATAAACCAGCTCTGCTGTTGTACGGGAGCAGTGACCCCTGTTGCAAGAGGTAGGACCCTGCCAGGTGGTCAAACCTTGTACTTAGGGCTCTCCACCAGGACTCCCATTATCTGTCGTGGTGGAATATTCTTCCCATCAATGGGTCTCAAAGTACCACAGAAGTCTGTGCAGTAGACTTACCTCAACTTTGAATAAGACTTAATGAGGACATCCCGAGCAACCACACCATGTGTCCCTACAGTTTTTCAGCATAGGAGGATGGTATTTGCACACTGACAGCCTGGGTTTGGGTCTGGTGGCTGATTGGCTGTTCCACTGGACTCAGAGAAGTCATCAATTACCTACTGACAATGTGAATTTTGTAAATGGCATCCACAAACCCAGAAGCACAAGAAAGACATGGACAAAGACATGGAGACCTGTTGGAGCAGGGCCAGAGGAACCCCAGCAATGCTGGGAGGGCTGGAACCCCTCTGCCCATTGAGGTCCAACATGCCTTGTGATCTACAAGACACCCTGTGATTGTAGGGGTGCTCTGGGACATGGGTAAGTCCTGTCATGACAGAGCAGTTTGGAGTGCTCCTCCCTGCGCTTCATATACTGCAAGTTTTCTACAGCCTTTTTTTCCAAATATTCAAAGACAATCTGCACACATTAAAACTAACATCAGGGCTTCTGAAGCAGTTGAGACTACCAGAGCTGTCAGCTCTTTCAGTGGTAATAATCACCTGTCAAAGATGCAGATCAGACTGGAGACTAAATAAGGGTTAAAAGGAAGGGAAAAAAAATATATAAGTACTTGGAGCTGTAGCCAAGGCAATCAAGAGACTGAATTGAGTTGCTTTAGTAAGTACCTTTTAATGCAAAGTATTCCTCCTCCAATGCAAGGGTCCTATGGTGACTCCACAATAGTTTTGTGCCTGTGGCTTTAAATTTGCTAATAAATAGCCCGTGCACTCGCACAGGATGGATGGAGGGGAGGGAGAAAAGAGAAAGATTTCAGATTACAACAAGAACAGCATTTGTCACTGGCTTTCAACAGTGTGAGAGGCAGTTTCCAGGCTCTTGGACTAGGCAAGAATATTTTCTGTTCCATTCCCAATGTGCTTGGCTGCCTTCTGCCAAAACCTGGTTTAAATCCATTAATGAAATTAGGCCGAGTCTGCATAACTTCTTAATTCCCTGGTGGAAAAAGGGCACTTGAGTATATTTCCGGGAACAACAGCCACCCCCAGTTCCCACCATTGTCATGTGAAGCACTCACTGCTCTCTGGCCAGCTCCCTCCTCAAATCCCACTTTCTCTCTGGATATGAGCCCCAGGTCGTCACCAGCTGCTTTATGGAGAACACAGCAGCACCTCAGTCCTGGCTAGTCCTGCCTTTCTGCTGTGTTTACACCCAGCTTCACCCACAGGAGTAAGAGAACTTGGGCATGGGAATCAGGTCTTGACATTCATCTGCTCCATGGTCACAAAAGGATTTTCTTCAGGTAATAACAATCACGAGAACAATAAGGAGGCTTTTCACTCCTTTCACTGGGTCTGCTCTGGGACTCACCCAGCACCACATCCATGCTCTCTCTCTGGAGAGGTACAGTGACACATCCCTACAGCTCCACACAGTGTGGAAGAGCTGGGGAGATGCTCCCAGTAGGAACTAGGCTTGGTAGCTCCAGAACTGATCCCGCTTCCAGGTTCTTCCAGCATCAGCAGAAAGCTGTTGGGTGGGAAGAACTATATGAAATTCAAGACTCTGTTTAATTAAGAAGCTCTCTGTAGATCTGAGCACAATCAGGAGAAGTGCCACAGGGAAGAGAAAGACCTGACCTGCAGAACCACAGGTGAGCCTGAACCTCTAAAGACAGGCCCCTGTGATGACATACAGATTATAACCAAGGTCCATTCAGCCCATACAGCAACTCCCAGTTTGCTTGAATTGAAATCCTTTAAGGACAGGGGCCATTGGTGATGGTGATAAGAGCTGTGACTAGGACAAAACCTTTCTCCGGAGATCTGGAGAAGAGATGCCAAATACTTCTTAGAGAAAAATCCGATTTATTCCAATATATGAAAAGAAAACTCTCTTTCCCGGAGCACTAAGGCACTAGACGACTACATTCTTTAAAAAGCAAAGTTAAAGGACACAGCAACAGCTAATAAAATGGGCACCAGTTCCGTTGGAGCAGCAGTATTTTTTGGCAGAAGTATTTTAAGGCTAACCTCCTGTTCCATGAACAGTGGCAGCCTCAATGGGAAGGATCGCTGAGTCAGCTTTTGCTTTCGGCTTCACAATGTGCTCTATGTTTTCCAGCAGACTAGAATCTACCAGGGAAAGCTGAAGTGGGGGCAGGGGGGTGAAGAGAAGAGTTCTGAAGAAAACATGGGGAGAAATTATGAAATTCAAGCCCTTTTAAAATTAAAAAGTGAAGAAAATGATATCACATCATCATAGGTCTGAATGAGCTACAACTGCAAAGACCTGGGGCACTAGCATCTGCATGGATGAGACCATAGAAGATTTTTTTCTTGCAGCTCCATGCAACAAATGACATCCTAACAGCCACCTTAACATACGTGCACAAAGAGCAGCTTTTGGAACAGGAGATGCTGCAAGTCACACGTTGCCCAAAGGTCATGGCTAACCCAGGACCCTGTCTCTAGCACTGTTCAAGAGCATGTGAGAAGGGCAAGATGAACACTCAAGTGTAAAAAATGAGCCTTCCTTGGTGTGTCTTCCCTTCCACAGGGAATCAAGCTCATTTGGGGAAGATGAGGATCTTTAAGACTGAAGTTCCTTCACAATTTCAACCCAATCCACCTCTTCCCTGATGCTGGCACCAGTGCTTGGCTGTTTCACAGCTGGTTTAGCACGCGACGCTGGCAGTCAGGCTAACTCTGGCAAAGCTCACCCAAACAGCCAGCAAAAATGATCCAACAAGCATGGATGTGAGAGGAATGGTGGGAACACAACAGCCAGCGGCCAGATCTCCTGGCTGATGCTGAAGTGTCATGCACAGGACCACTCTGCTAACAGTATCCGTTGCAAGTAGCCAGGAAAAGCCTTTATGCTTCAATAAAGGACTTGGCAGAGAAAAATCACTTCCTCTCATTTACTCTCTCTGCATTGAGTGAAACTTTGGTTGAATTCAAAGACTGGGTTGTTGTTCCCCCCTCCCTGCCTCTCAGCGTGGTTTTAATTGTAATCCAAAGGTTTTATGAGCTTACTTTTTCTTTACTAACTAAACATGCCAAAGGTGCTCAAACTCTATAGGGCAGTGGATGCAACTGGTGCACACATGAACTCACACCATGTGCTCCTGTGCCCCTACCTGCAGTGTGAGATGTTAAGACCACTCTGGCATGGAACAAGAGGCAAGTCCTCTCCATGGCTTTACCTTACCCAGCCGTGCTCTTGTCTGCCACCCTCACCAGCAACTACCCCTATATTTTGAACATGTTCCCCAGTAAGAGCTATACCCTACCTTGGAACACTTATTCTTTATGCTAAAATTATTAGAATCATAGAATAGCTTTGTTTCAAAGAGACCTTTAAGATTGAGTCCAACCATTAACCCAGCACTGCCAGGGCACCACTAAACCGTGTCCCTCAGCACCACATCTCCACAGCTTTGAAACCTCTCCTGTGGTCCAGGCCTTGACAACCCTTGCTTGGAAGAAATTGTTCCTCAGGTCCAATCTAAACCTCCCCTGGTCCAACTTGAGGCCATTTCCTCTTGCCCTGACACTTGTTCCTTGGGAGACCAACCCCACCTGGCTCCAACCTCATTTTATCAAGTCGCAAAGAGTGATAAACTTGCCCCATTAAAACCATTTAACATTCAAAGTCAGCACTGAAAAGCAGAAAGCACTGTACAGTCAGCTCCTGATCCTCACAGCAACAGAGGAGGAAGGGGGGGCTGCAATGCCCAGACAAAGTCCCAGAGCTCTGCTTGCTGCTCCTTAGCCAGCCCGTGTGCCCCAACAGGCTCTACCCAGCAAAGCCCGTGTGAAGAGAGCTTATTAGGCAGGGCACGGAGCCAGCTTGGATTGGGACATGGCACAGCTCAGCTGTGATTGCTGGTAAGCCCTCCAAGAACTGGCAGGTACACTCTGTGTGGAGCCAGCTTGGGAGCTGCAGGGCCCCTGGGACAGTTTATTCACAAGCCACATGATGGGCACCTTTCTGGGAAGGAGCAATCCCACAGGCAAAAAACCCAGTGTGTTCTGACTGCCTATCAACTCTGCATGTGGCTCAAACACCTAACAGGATCCCAGAGATGAGAACAACGCTGGAAGTTACTTGAAAGTTTCTCAGCCCTTACTGTGCCTTCTGGATGACTGTTCAGCTTGATTAGCTGACGAGGAACCTCTCAGCAAAACTGCTCGGCGCTCTCTGAACCGAGGCTCTGGAGAGGATGACGACCTACCACATCCAACACTCCCAACACTCCCAGCCTCAAGCAGTTCCAAGGAGCAGGGGCTTCACCTCTTCCTCCACAGCAATCCATCCAGAGGCGCCTGGGTTTCTGGGCAGCTGCTTTGTTTTCAGTTACATCACAAATCAAAGCAAATAAAAAAACCAAACCCCTTCCTCTTCCCAAGACTCAGACTGAATCCTTTCCCATTTTCAGCCCCATACACACACAGCCTGTGGAACCAACAGGACCCCATCCATTATTTCTGCATCTGAAGCATGTTAGCACTTTGCAAAGCCCCCTCTTTTAGTTTGCACAACACTGGATTCTCCACGGCATTTGGCATAATGTCTGAGCTAATGCTTCAGGACTCCTGGATTGTCACAGCCACAGCCCTGGGATATTGGTATCAATATTTAAAACCAACAGGTCCCTTCCTCCTGCGTTTCCAGCAGTAAAAACCACGCACACATACTCTTGGCTCAAGGTGCACATACCAAAACAGATTCACTCATGCATTGGCCAGACAGTTCACATCCATCCTGATGTTTATCTCCATGTACGAGGAGGAAAGAGGAATGGCTCACAGCTCTACGACTCAGAAGTCTGCCCTTGGTCAAGCTGATAAATGTCATAAATCAGCCACTGTGCAACCCCAGATACAGAGACAAGCACCTGGAGAGAGCCAGAGAATGAGAAGGGTAGTGACAGCCCCATCTGAATTAAACAGGCACAAACACAACGGTGTCCTACTGATGCTTAAATAAAACTCACAAGAGCAGAGCTCAAGGTGTTTGCTGGATTCTGGGAAGTTCTGGTGGATTTGTAATGGTTTCAAACCAATTTGTTCAAACATTAGCTGCTACAGTTAGTTACACAGAAAGAAAGGGGAGGATTCTTCATTTACTGAAGTCTTAAGTCAAGATTAGCTAAAATCCTCTACCAGGAAGGCCAAACAAAGGCCATTACTTTGGCACCAGACAGTGGGTCCCATGTGTTTCAACCCACCCAGCAAGTTTTGGTACCTTCAATACACAAACCATTCTGATTTTGGCTCAGATGTCCTAGAGAACAAAGCTAAAGCTGCACATACTGCCCAATGCTGCTTCAGCCTGAGTAGTTTTGTGACGGTTCAGCCTCCAGCATAGACAAAAGTGGATGGCACTCAAAGGCCTCCTTTTATTTCAGGAGCAGATCTGACTCCAAATTACCTCCTAGTGTGACTTTGGACCTGGCACTTCTACTGGCTAAAACCACACATACAGGCACCCTCAAAGCTTTCTCCATCACCCTGATTGTTAGAAAGCTGATGCAGCTTGCTTGGTCTCTGGTTCAGGGCTGTGCCCTGTACAAAAGTTACACCCAGCACAGCCTGGGGTTGTATTCACTGGCAAACATCACTACAGCTCAACACAGAAGGTGTGGCAGGAGGAGGAGAAGCACAGCAACCGGGAGAAGGGACAATGGCAGTGTGTACTTTGGGAACCCTAGATGGTGCATTACTTGGGAGTTTCCAGAACTGTCCCAGGTTCCCTTGGTTTGTAAGTTTGATACAGAAAAATGTGACTTAATAACCCAGCCTCTTCCCCTCTCAGCCTCTCACACATCAAGCAAAGCAGCAGCTCTGACACAAAGGTCAGCATGGGTAGGGAATGGGTTGATTTTTGCCTGGGTTTTATGCCCCAGGACACTGCACCCAAGGTTTTCTACATCCTGTGGCAGAACCTGAATGGATTTATATTCTCCTGTCCATATGATCTCCTTGCCTTCTAAACAACAAGCATGGCCATAAATCTCATGACCAAGGACAACACACACCTAGCTTCTAGGTGTCTGTGGTACCAGTGGTGTCACCCCCCAGCTCCTCCAGACCTGACACTGAGTCCCTGAGATGACTTCAGTAGCTAAGGACAACATAGCACAAATAACTATGGACCTAGCACAACATGAGCATGGCAGGCTGTGGTGCAGGAAGGTCTCAAAGCTGCCAGAAGGATTCCTGTGCCACGCAAAGACAGGAAAGCACTCCTTGGAACAGCAATGCTACCTATTTCCCATCCCACTTGCCTAGTGTTAAAGGAAGGAGGCAGGAGGCAATTCTTTCTCCAGGAGGCTTTTGTTTGTAACAAAGGAAGCTGAGGACAGACACCTCTGTAGTGTCCCTCAACAGCTATGAGCAACCACCTCTTACTAATACTCACCAAAACACTTTTACTCACAAAGGCTTTGGGGAAAACTCAGTTTGAAAAATCCTAACCCTTTGTCTAAGTGCTGATTCTCTACCCACACAAAAGGTTCCAATGCTGGGGAAAGGTGCTAAGCACCTTGGCTGTCCCACAGTACTAGTCAAGCTGATGCTATACTACTCCAAAGGATTGCTAAGAGTGCTTGCTATGGAAACATAAAGGAAGGAAGGAGACTCTTGCACAGTCTCCCGAGCCAGCCCAAAGCACACGACCTGGTTTGTACTGGTCTGTTTGCAGAGGCCATGTAATTCTCTAGAAGTGCTTTGTTTCCAAAACAAATGCTACACACTCTTCTTTGACTTGGGAAAGTGGAAAAAAATATCCCCCCCGCCCTGGAACACAAACAGCCCAAAAGTGCTGGCGAAGCTCACAAGCGCATGTGTGGGACAAGGAAACAGAGTCCTTCCAGCTTTCCAAAGGGTTACTGCAAAGAGCAGGGAGGGAGGGAGAAGGGATTTTACACATTAGGAAAAATACTGTGATGGTGCCCGTCCTTAAAGCAAACTCTGCACAACACAAGGTCCCTGGCTGCACTGCCCCTCTGCACCTCTTGAATGCAAAATGTGCATTGTAAAGCGAGACAGAGACTGGCAGCTGGGTGTACTGCACAGCAACTGTTCATGGCCTCAGCACCAGGCAGTGTACCGGCTGCTCTACAGCCCAGCCCTGAACCACCCTTCACGTCCTTCTGGCCTAGGCAACTTTGCTGTGCTCCAGAGCCTCTGGCAAAGCCAAGGATGTCACCAGTATGCAGAGCATGCAGGTTGCTGCTGAAGAGACAGGCAGTGGAGCACGGCACTGGCACAGCCACGCTGCTCACTGACTCCTGCAGTGCTCCCCCAACAAAGTTTAATAATCTCATCTTTCCTTCACTTACACCTCTGCTCGTTTTTTGCAGAGCTTCCTTTTGCAAGGGTTCTGGCATGGCCAAGGCTCCAGAGTCAGGAAGCTTGGCCTGGGGAAGGGGGGAGAGGGAGAAGAAGCCTTCGGCAGAATTCCCGAGGGCTTTGCATTATGAAAGCCATGAGCTGCAATCAGCCAGGCTTTGCCGGTTGGCTTTAACCCCCTCCTTGCTGCCTAACAAGCATCTTAACTAACCTAACAACATACCAGAGACATACATTCAACTGCAAGGCAAACCACCAGGCACCTAAAGAACAGCCGTTTGCTTTCCTCCCATGAGTGTTTTCTGCAAGATGCCAGTTTCCTCTGTGCTTCCATTCATGGGTGCTGCAACATGGCCTCCTGCTCTCAAGCCTGCAGTTTAAAGGCAAAAAAATAAATAGTGCTACAATCCAGCCCTGCACATGCCCAGGACTTGTTACTTCAAGAAATGCCATCATTGTTCTCAAGCCAGGCAGTCGGGCAATGAACAGGCAGCTGCATTGTCCACTGGCTGCCCGGAGGCTTAGAGCAAGCGCACTGAAGGATGAGTCCCCTAAAGGGTACCAGAGCTGCCACACAAGGTCAGATCAAGCTCCTATCTCCATGGTTATTCACTGATAATTGATAGTAGATGCTATGAGAAGAGCATGCACAAAACGAATCTTCCTCTGGGATTCCCAGAAAAAAAACCCCAGCAGTCTCCAACAGAAGCTTCAAATAAATCAGTTCTTTCTACTCCCCACCTCAGTGGGTACAAGAGCATCTTGCACACGACCTTGCACACCAGGAGGGACGTCCACTGCCAACGTGCCACCACTTATCTGCCTCTGCAGAGGGTCCCTCACTACCCAGCAACTGCCACGAGGACCAACCTTCACTCTGAAGAGCACAGCTGCAAAGGCTCGGGGCAAAGCCAACTGGGCTGCAGCCCAACACATCAGGAAGGCTTAGAAATTCCTTGGATAGGGAAATCAAGTACTCCATGGCTTGGCAGAGCAGATTAGAGCACCCTGGAGAGCTTCAGACAGTCTGGAGCTTCTTTGAAGGTGCCCTTACAGCTCAGCCTGTGCAGTAGTGCACTCCAGGTTCAGGGTTTAACACAGAACAAGAACAGAACAGTGCAAGAACTGGAGGGCTTCACCACCTCCATGTCAGGACAATTACTGAAGGGAACCCGAGCCACTGCAACCATCCTCACAGCCAGAAATGGGCAGAGGAAAACCCCATGGCTGGGACGGCTGCTCAGCCTCTCACAGACTTTTACTGGAAACAAACAAAAGAGCAGTTACAGAGACTGCTGCCAACCAAAGAGTTTGGAGCTCTGACCATGTGCCCTTCGAGAGCTCAGAGTCACCAACATCTCTGTTAAGACAGGAAGGGAGAAAGCCAGCATTTTAGCTGGTAGCCAACCTTAATTGCTTGACTTCACATCTTGATATCAAGCCAGACAGCCTGGCCATGCCTGTTTTCTAAGCCTAGTCCTGCACGAGGCTTGACAACCTAACGGCAGATCAAAGTTCTGGCTAACAAACACTGGAAAATACTGGTGTGTTGATTTTCCATGAATGAGGCCACCAGTATGTGATTTTCCATGAATGAAGCCACTAGTACGTGAACAGCCTGAGGCAACAGGAGTGCCTGAAAGCAGGGAGCACCGCTCAGCTCCAACTGCCACTCCGGCCTTACTTAGCTGGTTCATGTTTTATGAAGAATGATTCAGCTGAGCTTGTTCCTTGACGTGAGAAAAAGGGAGGAACACAAGTGTGGGAAAGCAAGAGACTGGAACACAAGCATCTGGTATGGGGGAGAGACACTCGAGGGACATGGCGCAGCTCAGTTAATATGCAAGGAAGTGCTAGAAAAGCAAAATAAGACAGAAGTGTAAACAAATCTTCTTGGTAGACACACCCCCAAGCCTTGGCAGAGCTGGGAACAGGAGCTCTTCACCTCCAATCCCAGGCTTTACCCTTGAAGCAGAGCTGTACCTCTCACCAATAACTCCAGACAAGCTGAGCCTAACATGGGAATGGGCAGGGGGTTCCCTCTGCAACCGTGAGAGGGATCTGGAATGAAAATACAGCTGGCTTCGTTCCCCATTAGCAGTTCATTTCCTCAATCATTTTTGCAGAGGGAGAAAGAGAAATGCTCGTGATCTCAGAGATGAAAGCAAATCAAAATAAGCCTCATAAAACCTGTACTGCCCTAAGGGAAAACTGCCCCACAACTTTCATTGGGGAATCATCAAAGGCCCTGGACTGGTGGGGGGTTGTTTGTATTTTATAAGACAGATGCTTTAGAGACTTTAAGTCCTCAAATAGCTGGGATTCCATTCTGCTGAACCTCCAAAGAGAATAGAAAAAGAAACAGCTGATCCCAGTTAGTCTGGCCCAGGGATCCAGCTTAGCCACATCAAGAGAGAGGACTGAAGCAAGGAACAGAGCTCTACGGGCACCGTGGAACTTCTTTCCACACAGATGCCCCCGCCCCGAGCCAAAGCAGGCGCACGCACCAGCACAGCCGCGGGAAAGCGCCGAGCGGGGCTGAAGACTCTCATTCATTTCTCTTGCAAAATAGAACATTGCTGGGGTAGAAGGCACTGACTCATTTAGCCTGAGAACAAGAAAGGATTGCTCCTGAGAGACCAGTTGAAAAGAAGACTCTTTAGCACACGTTTTGCTTTGAGGCTGGGAGAGTGGGGATGAAACTTCCCACACTCGGAGCTCTGTTTGTGATCAGAAAAGGCTTAATGTAAGCTCGTGAGCAAGAACTGTTTGGAGAAGGGGGCAAGGACCCCAAATGGCAGAACCCTCCCACCCATGGCTGAGCCTGAGAGGTGAGCGCAACCCTGGATAAGCCTGGCTGCAGGTAGTGGCCAGGTCCCCAGGACAGGACTCTATGGCCAAGTGGCCACAGCTCACAACTCAGGCAGCCCAACTTACTTGGCTTCTCAGCTGGGCTGCAAAGCCTGTGCTGGTGGCCTTGCCACCACTGAACCTGTTCCAGCAGGACCTTGGTATCCTCACTGTGGTAGGGTCTGGTGGCATGTGAGGCTGAAAGCCTCTGTCCACTCCACCTTCAAGAAGGGAGGCAGATGTTCAGAGGGTAACGTTGTTTGGTACGTGTACAAGTGCTCAGCAATCAGCATCTTATTTACTAGCTGGTAGATCCTATTCTCTTCAATCCTGAACCAGCCATCACATTCACTCATGACAAACCTTATCCCCATGGTGCAAGTCATTTCAGTCCCTTTAGCAAATAAAGGCAAAATGCTCCAAAAAAAATCCCCCAGCCTCATTACCACGTTGATTCAAGGACTACATACATGTAAGCCTGCAGACAGACACTCACAATGAATAATTAAAACAAAAATAAACCCAACAAAGGAGCTAAGAGCTGAAGAGAAATTACTCATTGGAACAGCTAGCGTCACATTTTCTCTTTCACAACCAAAGCATATGAATAGGAAGCAAGTAAAACTAGCTCTAGGGCACATGGATATTGCCCCTGGCTGGTTCATCTTGTGCACAGAAAAATGTCATGTACTCACACCAAGACACTTGGCTGTGGTGCAAGGGGCTGGATCACTCCATCTGGGAGAACAGCACTCTCTGGAGCACAGTCAGGGAAGCGCAGGAGAAAGAGGAGAAGCCCTAAAATAATGATCTAGAGCAGAGCTATTCAAATGCTTAACGGATGACAGAAAACTCCAACCTCCAGCTCCCCCAAAGGTCTTGATTACTTGCTTTATTTGCATCCTTGTTCAGCCTGCACAAGCAGAATGTGCAAGAATGTGCAAGTGCTAAACAACCGCTTGCAATTGGTGCTGAGCTGGAACTGGATCATAAATTCCTGCTTTCTGAAGAAAAAAGCCCCGTGGGATTGCTGTGAAATGGAATTGCTCCCTGGAGGCACACAAGTGCTGCAGCACTTGCTCTAGATCATGTGAACTTCAAAGAAGCTGAAAGCTTGTGCCTGTCTCAACAGTGTCCAATTAAGATCTCAAGCAACTGGTCACAGCACCAAAGAGGTCCAATTAGCTCCAGTCAACTCATGCAGAAAGAGCACCTTTTGCAAGAAAAAGCT
>JAOEGS010007758.1:53695-102929 GCA_025447755.1 Corythornis vintsioides
AAGCAGTTCCTAGGAGTAGCCAGGCTGGAAGGGAAGATCATCTTAGAAATTACAGTAACAGGTCAGGATGCTGCAAACAGGCTCTGGGTTCTCCCACCATCGTATCCTCCACAAAGACCATCACCATTCCTCCTCCTGCACAATGAAGGTGGAAGAGAAGCCCTGGACAGATGTCTTCCTGCTGAACCCCCTCTACTCAAGGCTAGAGTTTATCTTGCTTTCTTTGTTCTGGGCCAGAGCCCATCTCTGGGTCAGAGCTTTCTTGCAATGCCTTGTCCTGCTGGGTCTCACACCAAGGTCCAGACCCTCACAGACCAACCTCAGCCCAGGGCTGGCAAGAGCTGCTCCTCCTGAGCTCCGTCGGAGCGGTGCCTGCTTTCTTCAAAGGCACATTTTCCCCTGTATTTATACCAGCCTACAAGGCATGAAAAGGCCCAGGAGGTCACACATCCACCACTGTAATTTCAGGCAGGATCAAACGGAAAAGCAACAGCTGGGCTGAGGGAGCAAGTCCACATTTAATTGCAAATGGTTGTGGTAATAAGCAAAGGCAAGAACAAAGCCAGTGAAAAACCTCCCTTTTTCTTCCTGGCTCCTGTTCAGGCTGTATAGATACAGCTGCCTAGAGGAAAAGCTCCAGTAAGATCCACCAACTACCTTCCATTTAATTACCAGGAGTGCCAGAGCAGCACCATTCCCCAAGTGATGCTGCCATGCCTGGGCAAGCGACAGGGACCGACGGGCAGATCACAGCTGCTCCCCGCAAAGGGCTCAGGTCTCTGCAGGTGTTTCCCAGCTTGGAACTCAACCCCCTCCTCCTTGTATCTCGAGTCACCCTGCTGTGAGGATTTAATTTGCTTTAAAGGCCTCTGAATATGAAATGGTGGCCGCAAAACAGGATTACAAGTGCAGAGAATGCTGGATTCCCAGCTTGTGGGTCCTGCCTGGCCTGGGGAGGGGGCAGGATGACTATGGAGCTGACCGACCCCTCCCATCAGGTCAGGCACTTACAGTCAGGAGCTACTCTTGGCAGTCCCCAGAAGACCCAGGAGTGGTGGTATGGAGAGGAAACAAGCCCTAAACCACACGGAGAGGGAAGACAGCTTAGCAGGGTGCATAGAGAGCTTTTTCTGAATGCTGAGAGCCTTCCATCCATTTTTTGTGACAGCAGAAGGGATCTCCTCATCACATCCAATACCTTAGAGTAGCGGCGAGAGCCCAACAACCCAAGAGCAGGGTAGAAGCATGGCTAGAAAACAGTTATCAACCCCAAACCCCTCCAACAACCAATCCCCACTGCTGACAGAGCACTGCCTGGCTGGGTGTCACAGGGGGACACGATGGGAATAATGGGATGGCTGGGAAACCATCCCATCCCTGGGAACCAAGGGCTTCTGACCTTTCTAGCAAAGCCTGCTGAGGGAACTGGGTGGACTGCTCTGTGTTCCTGGCTTTAATTACAGCCAAGTGTTTAACTTATTCTCCAACCACCCCCGTGTCCCTCGCAAGCCCAAATCCAGCTTTTTATAGCACATCCGGTAGGGATGTTAAACACATCCAGGAAATGCACTTTCAGCCCCAAACATGCCTTCTTCCCCTGCACCAGCTCAGGCTGCAGGGGTTTGTAACGTGAAGCTGGGGAACCGGATGTTTGCTTTAGTGACCGCTGCTTTCCTGGATTACTTCTGTCTGTTTGGAGATGGGAAATTAAATAAATGAAGTCTGAGCTGGCTGCATCCAGAAATAATGCAGGCTGCCTGCAAGGTGAAGAAAGAAAAGACACAATGAGAAGCCACTTGTAGCTGCTCAAATCCCCTGCACACAGGTCAAGGCTGCTTTTTAAATTATTTGGTTTTATTTTATTTTAAATATCTGCCAAAGCTCCTGGGAGCTGACAATGGCTCAGAGCACAGTGGGTGTCACAGGCATGTTGAAGGTGCCAAATTGCAATTTTTTTGCTGCCTTCTGGTGAGACTGACCCAGCCCAGGCCTCTCCTGTAATGCACAAGAGATAAATGATCCCTCTCCCCCAAAATTTTAAGTAGCCAAAAGGCACCAGCAAAGAACCATCAGGCAATGCCAGGCTCAGTCCCTAGGCACTACTCTGGCCATGTCACTCAGGTTCATGGCTCTTTTCTCCAGAGCAGCAGGGATTGGATGATAGTTTAGCTCCAAGTCTTAAAACTTTGTCCTTTGGACTTTGCTTAACATAAGGGCCTTGCCTCTGGCTTTAAGGAACACCACGAGCACATCAGTAATATTCTCACCTGAAAACACCCTGGCTGACTGCCCAGCTGGAAACACCTCCTGAGCCCAAAGGCAAACATATTTGCTGGCAGCCTCCAGGCTCCGTCTCAGATATCACCTCAAGGAAGGGGACTCCCTGGAAGGCACACACAGCCAAACTGCCCCAGACAGTCTTCTGCTAGACCCTCAAGAGCAGCAGGCTGTTGCACACATTGATGAAACACAACTGCTCTGTCTCTGCTGTAGCATCACTGCACAAACCCTTGGTGTTCCACAGCAGGTTGGGTGGGGAAGGTGCACAGGGCTGTGCTACATCAAGGTCTGCTCCTCTGTGGAAAAGCAAAACAGACAAACCCAGAGGATTTTTTCCCCTACCTTCCCTACAGCCAGGACACCTCCTATTCTAGGCAAGCAACTGTCAGGAGGACATCACACATCAGCAAGCTGAATGGTGACACAAATTAAGCTGCTTCCAAAATAATCACACTGGAATAAAGTTAGAGTCCTTGAACTCATTATTTCTGATATTGATTTTTTTTCATTCCATTTTTTCCATATCTGAAATATTTCCATGTTTCCATTCTTCACTCCAGGTATCTGAAGTGTTAACTCAAACTGGGCTCTGGCTGTTTCTCCTGAGTGATCAGAGCTCCAGCACAAGCAGATGTGCAATTCAGCAGCAATCATGCTGTGCAGGCCCACTGGCCACCTATCTCCTCCCCAAGGCCAGAAAGGTACAGGAGGAAACAGATCTCCGCAAAGGAAGGTGAGGGGTCCATGGGGCTTTATCCAGAGGGCTACCAAACCTTTGTGCACTCAGAGCAGTGGGGCAGTTGCTGGAGGAACTGGGAGGCAGGTTTGAAGACATGGGACCTCCAGCAGGGTGTACGTCAAGGAGCTACCACCCAAACTACCTCTGCAACCACCCAGGTTGAACAAAGCACACCAGTCCAACTCAAGGCAAGTTGTTTTGTTCCAGCACAAAACCCCACAGACACCACTCAGGTTAACAATTAACGAGCTCTGCGGGTCCAAACCCTCACGCGGCGTGAACGGCGACAAGGCTGCGCTCGTCTGTGTGGTCATTCATCTCGGGACAGCAGCTGCCCAGAGTCACACACGTGCTCACTGGGTCTTCACTGCCCTGTCTAACAACGTGCTCTGCAACACTTTTCTGGAGAAATGAGTGACAATCCAGCTGCAGCAACTGAGTAACAGCCTGTGCTGGAAAGGCAGCCTGAGCTCACAGTGGAGAGTCGCTCAGCAGCAAATGGAGGACAATGGGATGGTGGTATCTGAGGGATGGTGTTTCTGGGTGACCCGATCGTATGCAGCTTTTGCCCCTCAAATAGAAATGAAAATAACTGACTTCAAAATCATTGCAGGAAGTCAGAAGCATCTCCTCTGCTCCCGAGGAGAGGGTGATCTCTCAAGCTCATCAAGAATCAGAGTAGCACGTCAGACACACAGGGGACCTGACCTCTTTGTATCTTTGACAAGCATTATGATAATCTCAGAATTAGGTGTTAGAGCTTGAACAGAAAGTGACAAATCCACATCAAAATGATATTAGACAACACCAACGAGGCAAAAGCATCTTGTTCAAATGCTCACCTAAAGTTCATAAGCAGCCACAGCCCAGCCTGTCTCAGCTTTTCCCAGTCCTGAGCAGCATGTCCCAAAGGAACTGGAGGCAGGCTCAGGCACGTTCCTCAGCTGCCCTTTGTTTCATCAGCCTGCTCAAGACATTCATCAAAATATTTCCTTACTAGGACAAATGATTTACAAGGATTTAGAAATTCGAGCCTGAACCTCCAAAAGTGAGTCACTAGGACTCTTAGGTTGCTTCCCTCCCCCTCAGACCATCATCCCTTCCAGGCCTAGTCTTGCTCCCAACAAAATCCTGCAAAAAAAAAATAAAAAATCCACCAAGCCTCTGTGGACTCAAGCACTGTCTTTCTCTCTAAGGGTCCACTGCAGGAAACACAAACCACGTACTCACCCAGAGCCTGTCGGGAGGGAAGCTGGAGCTGCTGGCTGCCGTTTCTCTTGCTGCTTCAGAAAAGATTTTGCTTCTTTTGAGGTTGAGTCCACTTCTTTAGTCACTCTATTAGAGAAAAAGACAAAGCAGAAGGTAAGGAAGAGCTGTACTCACAACAGCAAAACCAAAGATCCAGCAAAGAATCACAGAAAGGAGGTACAAGGGTCCCCACACCACCTGCACAGAGATCACCTCCATCAACTGCAAGCTGAACAACACGTGTGTTACAATTTCATTCCAGTGACAAACCCTCTATATTCATGTCAGAAAAAAAGGGGAAAAAAACTAGTTAATTAGAGCTGGGAAAAGAGGGGATTTTTTTTTTCTTTCCTTCAAACAAACAGGAAAGCTTATTCATTCAAACAGGCCTGTCTTACCAGCAGCTACTAAATGCTCTGCTCAGGTCACCAGGGGCAATTTCAGGCTCTTAATTGGGCTCTTGATTTCCTCATTTGTTGGTCAGTGAGGCAGCTCTTCTGACACAGCTGCTCTGCCACCCACGGCACACAGGCTTGGAAACATCTGCGACCCAAACCGGAGTTCAGAAACCAGCTCTGAAGATGGGCAATGGGAGAGAAAGCTCTGACAAGGCAGAACACAGAAATTTCCTCTCTTTTTCTTTTTAATTTTTGTTTGAGGCCCCAAGGGTACAAAATATTGAACTTCAAAAAATCTAAATCAATACGGCATCTTACAGCAGGGAATGAATTACAAACGTAAGAAAGAATCTCTAGAAAACCACTCAATAATTAATAGTTATAAATCCCAGCTACTTTAGCCCACTCGTTTACAATGACCTGCCTGCAGCAACAGGCTTTTCACACTCTCAGTAGCTTTTAATGAGGCTGCCCCGGTTTACCAAGCTAATAACTTCACTCCCTCAGAGCACGAGCCTGAGAGCCTCCCCAGGGCCCTGCAGCTCTGTGTGTACAGCCCCATGGCTCAGCCAGACCAGAGCCACAGAAACATAGAGCTGTTTCAGTTGGAAAAGACCTTTAAGATCATAAAATCCAATTATTAACCCAGCGCTGCCAGGGCACCACTAACCATGTCCCTCAGCACCACATCTCCACAGCTTTGAAACCCCTCCAGGGATGGGGACTCCACCACTGTCCTGGTCAGCCTTGGCCAGGCCTGGACAACCCTGAAGGGGAAGAAATTGTTCCTCAGCTCCATCCTAAACCTCCCCTGGGGCAACCTGAGGCTGGTTCCTCTTAACCTGTTGCTTGTTCCTTGGAAGAATAGACCGACACCCACTTTGTTCCCAGCACTTGCCCTTATGAACCTCATCCCATTGGCTTTGGCCCATCAATCCAATCTGGCCAGACTCTTCTGTAGCTCAGCACACCCACCCAAATTGATGTTGTCTGCAAACTTACTGAGGATGCCTCAATCCCCTTGTCTAGATAATGGATATTCAAGAGAACAGGCCCCAACACTGAGCCCTAAAGAAGGTCTCAGTCCTCCCTCTCATCCTCCCACAGACTGGGCTTCTGGCTCCATCTGCTGCCAGCAAGGGTGGGCAGGCTGGTCTAGAGCACGTGCCAGTGAGAGGCTGGAAGCCTCATTGGTCACAGGATCTACCCTGCAAGTCAGACTAATCATTACTTGTCCTCTAGCCACCAAGATGACCCTGCAGCTTCCATGGTGAAACTGACTGATGAACGTGGGGAAACCCAAGAAGCTGAAAACCCAAGTGACTGCTGGGCTGGTATCAAGGAGAGTGCTGTGGAGTTATTTGTTAAGCGTGGAGGCACCAGTGCCCTGAAATCCCACTTGCACACAACTAGTGAACCCATGTCCCCATCCTGACAATGAATCAGCTTCTGAAGAGGCAGTTAGGGAAGGGAAACTGTTCTTCCTCCTCCTCTGCAGACGACAAATACACCAGGAAAGGCATGTACAGAAACAAGAATAAATGATTGTGCTGTACATCTCCTGCTCAGCCTTGTTCTGCCAGTGCAGGAGGAGATTAACCCTGTTCCCCTCCTGCATTGTCACATGCCTTTCTAACTGGCAGCAGTCACATGGATAGAGCTAATCCCATATTACAAATCTTTAGAAGTGTTTGCTGATCAGGTTGGAAAGGGGTGGGGTGGGAAAAGGGGGAAAGCAGTTCAGGAAGAAACAAAAGCCTTACTACAGCACCATAACAATTTAGGGCACCCTAAAGGCACTCACCAGTCACAGCCCTTGGCAAGGATGGTCACATCCTGCAACAGTCATACACTAAAAGCTACTCTACATCCATTAATTTTCTTCAACGGAATAAATACTCCTTTCTTTTCCCAAGAAAGGTTGGACCAGATCATGCTTGTGGACCCTTCCAACGTGCTAGTCTATAATTCTATGAACTCAGTGTCTTCAGTGGTGATCAGCCAGAGCCCCCCTGAGCCACAAGTGCTGGGTTTAGATTAACAGTCACACGGCCTGTTTTTTTTCCCAGTGTCCAAAGAGCCAGCTCCATCCCCTGCCAAGCTGGGAAGCAGCATCATTTCTCATGCACTCTAAAGCACACTCCCCTTCCTCCTGTCACCCCCTGAACTCTCGTGCCATCAGGCTCCACCCCTGGCACACTGCTGTAAGAAACATCGGGCAGACTCTGAGCACGCAGTAATTCCAGAGGTGCAGCAGAGTAACCACACAAAACCCTCTGCGCTGGCCTCGACACAGCCCCCCTCCTGGGCAGGATCCCAGCTGCCGAGCCCTGCACACTTCCAGCACTGGGGAGTGTAGGAGCAAGAGGAGGCAGGGGCTGGGAAAGGAAGCAGAGGTCACAAACTGCCTTGCCACCATGCACACTGCACCGAGAGATGTGAGCTCAGCCCCCACACACGTACTGGAATCCAGCAGCTTACAAATCCTGGGCATGTGTGACTGGGAGCAGGTCTTCAAAATCCATGGTGAAGCTGGGATCCTTCTGCCTTAAACCTCATGAGTACTTTCTGTTTTCACCAACCCATAGACAAAATTGAACTATGTCTGTCCTACCAGCTGAGGCAGAGGAAGGTACAAAGTACAGATGCACATGAAAAATGTCTCCAGGGATTTGTCATCCTGCAACCTGACAGAACAAGCATGATGTTGGGTGGACCAGGGCTACAAGCCACAGCCCTTGGAGCAGGATGATGGTCAATCCCAGAAAGGGTGAGAAAGAAGGAACTTCCACCTGCTGTGGCACCTCAAAATGATGTGCAGGGAGGGTCTGGCACAGCCCTTCAGTGGCACTTCAGCAGCAAACAAGTAACAGAATTGTTTAAGTTGGAAGAGACCTTGAAGAACCTCAAGCCCAACCATTTCCCCAGCACTGCCAGGGCACCACTAACCCATGTCCCTCAGCACCACATCTCCACAGCCTTGAAAACCCCTCTAGGGATGGGGACTCCACCACTGCCCTAGGCAGTCTGTTCCAGCACAATCACTTTGCTCTCCAGGGCAGGAGACAGGTTTGCTACCAAGACATGATTTAGACTTTGATCCTTGCTCTCTCCACCACCTCAGTAACAATGGCTAGGCACAGAATAAAACACTTAATTCATTTTTTTTTAAACACCTTTGGCCTGTCAGCAGCTGCTCTGGAGTATATTTTTGTAAGTTGTCCACTGTAACAAAGCTGCAGGCAACCGTCTCTGCCAGCACTACCCAGCTGGGGACAGAGGAACATGTCAGAAACATCTTTAAAAGTGACTTCTCTAGGTGATTCCATCACAAGACTCACTGATTGCCTCAAACTGAAATAAAAGCAGCTCTGAGGCAGGCGGTTGCTGGGCCAATGCCAGCAGCAACTCCTGCACCATTCCAACAGGAATGACAAAATGTAGTATATTACAGGGCTTTGCAAGGTGTTAATTGAGGTTCTGCACATTTTAACCTTTCCCAGATTCCAGGCCAGGAAGGAGAAAACTCTGGTCTGCATTATTAGGGGAGACAATAACTCCCCATGTAGAAACCAAAACACTTCTTGTTCTTCATGGGGTGAAAGGGGAGCCATTAATCCAGCTGGAACAAATCACAGTCATTACTAATGAAAATTACAAGACCTTTCACTTTAAAATACTTAATAAATAACTATTTGCCTCACTGTTTACTGGGATGCTATTCACACATTGTAATCCAGGAATAAACATGAAAATAAGTATATTGTCAGCAATAAAACAAGTAGCCTTGTGTCTTGCCCGCTTGCAGCCCTGCAATCCACACACAAAACCACTCCTCTCATCGCCTTCCTGTAAATGCTCCATTATACTGCTATTAAATTGCATCATAACACTTTCAAAATACACAACAGTTATTAATATTTTGGCTCATGCTCGAGCCTGGTAGCACAGATGATGCTACTGCACAAGGTGCCATGCAATTAAAGTAGGAAGGTCTCCCATATTCTAGTTATTTTAAGGAAAACATGATAGAAATTAGAGCACCAAGTGCCTCTAGTACTTATAGGTGTCTTCCTTAGGATCCTCCATCTCTGAACCAAGCAGTTAAGCACACCAGTACCCACCCAGCCTGCTGGTTTGGTGCCCAGATGCAGGTTTGTTACTTCCACCTTCCACTGAAGAACTTCTCACCCTTCCCATTACGTGTCCCAACTCAATTGCTGCAACCTACACACAGGGGAAATGCCCCAGTCAATATGTGCTGGGCACCAGAGCACACACAGACAACCCAAATGGTGTCACAGGCTGTCCCAGAAGTTGCTCCATAGAAAACACACAGGACTGAACTGCAGTATTCCAATTTAACTGGTGTCTGACCTTCTCCAGCAGTCTCCTTAGCTATGTAAGCAGCTAGAAGGAAGGAGGAATCCAGGCTAAAATGAGCATCACACTCACACAGCTCCAGCTGATCTGCAAAAGAGGCTTAAAACCAAGTTTTCAGGCTTAATTTCAGTGGCAGAGTTAAGTCTAACACACCAGCTTTTCTCCTGTGTTCTGATTTTACTCCAGAGACAGTTACTCAGTGGGAATAAGAGGGTCCCAATCCCTCACACCATCCCACTCCTGCTACCATGGCACAGCACAACACCCACACCCTGGGACCCACTCACCCAGCTCAGCACAAGGTGCCCTGCAAGCCCTGACACACGTGTGTCAGCAGAGACACATCCTGGCAAGGAGGGGAAAAGGAGACAGGGTCTCAGGGGAAGCTGGGACAGACAGACACACCAAGAAGGCTGTTGGGCTTCTGTCCATAGTTACAAAACCATAGATTTGTTTTGGGTGTAAAAGACCTTTAAGATCATCAAATCCAACTGTTCCCCAGCACTGCCAGGGCACCACTAACCCATGTCCCTCAGCACCACATCTCCACAGTTTTGAAACCCCTCCAGGGATCACAGGGATGCCACCACTGCCCTGTGCAGCCTGGGCCAGCCCTTGACAACCCACAAAGGGAAGAAATTGTTCCTCAGGTCCAACCTAAACCTCTCCTGGTGCAACTTGAGGTCATTGCCTCTTGTCCTGTTGCTTGTTCCTTGGGAGAAAGGACCAACAAGATGACAGTTAAGATCCTGAATATTGGCAGCACAAAGAGACCATGTCCCCTGACTGACATGATGAGAACAGGAAAAGAACAGAAGTTCTGGAAAATTCCAGCTCTTCACCTCTCGTGCTCAGGACACACGGTCCCCAGTGGGGAAACCTGCTCTGGTTTAGATGTGACACAGTTACAAAACTTTCCACATGATCTTAATGTTGTTAGCTCTGGGGAATCACAGACCAAGGTGGAGAAAAAAATAGGCTAATTATTTTTTTTTCAATATTTTCTATGTCTAGCCTCATTAACTAGTCCTCCAGCTTTCTGGAAGAATCACTTGAGGAATAAGCAATACTCATCTACAGGTTTTATAAAAAATAAACTAAAAAACTATTCCAAGAGTAATATTTTGTCTGAATATTTTTTTGGTAGACTCTTATGCTTGAGTTGCCATGTGCTGGGTACCTTCTGCAGACAGACACATGGTACAAGAGGCAAGTGCCCCAGTCTATAAGACCCTGAAGCCACCACTGGAGTGCACAGGTTGCCCGGAGTTCTAGAAGTCCCTGCTCCCTGCAGGGGGTGTGGACTAGATGGCCTTTAAAAGGTCCTTTCCCACCCAAATTCCAGGATTTGATGTTCAGCATCTTCCAGAGGAGAATCAAGTCCTCACACAGCAAACCCTCAGGTCACATCTGCCTGTATGCTGGGTATGTGTTTATTTTACACTGGATTATCTGGTGTAAAGCAAACAGAGCTAAAACTAATAGGTCCCCAACACTTTTCTAATTTCAAAGTAAAACATTTGTTTTCTTCTTTTCAGAAAAAAACCCCAACATTCTCCAAACCATGCTCTTCAAACCAGATGGGAGAAGCTGTTTCCTGGGAAACTGAACCTGTTCCCTAAAGCAACAGAGACAAGATCAGGCTGGAGCAACTGATAACTTTGTGGGCTGCCTATCTGCACTGAAGCTGCTGCCTGGTTTTTAAAGAGAAACAACTGTGATCAGAAATCTGCTGGAGTCAGGCAAGGACCAAGCTACTTGCCTGATGCTGCTCTCCAAGCAGACAGCCCAGGCTGCAGAACAAACAGATTAATCTGAAAACAAGCAGAGGTGAATGGTATCTTAACATCAATAATGCATAAGAAGTGCTTTTTGACATCCGCGTCCTAACCTGGTAAGCCTTGAAAAAAAATTACCAATCTCCTGTATGACAAATTTCTGTGACATGTAAAGAAAAGTGGATGGACATGCTGCCACCTGAGATGCTGACCAAGCTGTCAGGTCCTTTTTGGGCTTCTGCTTGCTACTTCTGCAAGAGGCTCTCTATACCCAAAGGGAAGTTGTGCTTCAGTTATGAAGGACCCACTGGGACTTGCAATAGGTAGAGCACATCAAACAAAAAGCTCTCTGGAGTAGCTGACCCACAGCCAGGGCACAAGGCTTCACCTCCCTGTTGACTGGAGCTTTTCCCACTCCAGTTGAAAGTATCTCCAAGCACTGGGTCTCTGCTTGCTTCTCTGCTTAACTTTCATGCATTCAGGACATGGACCTGTTGGAGCAGGGCCAGAGAAGGCCACAAAAATGATCCAAGGGCTGGAACCACTCTGCTGGGAGGCCAGGCTGAGAGAGTTGGGAGTGTTCAGCCTGGAGAAGGCTCTTGGGAGACCTTCTTGTGACCTTTCAGGACTTCAAGGGTCCTGTCAGAAAGATGGAGACAGACTTTTGAGCAGGGCCTGTCGGGACAGGACAAGGGATGATGGGTTTAAACTAACAGAGGGAGATTCAGACTGGAGAGAAGGGAGAAACATTTTTCAGTGAGGGTGGTGAGAGCCTGGCCCAGCTTACCCAGAGAGGTTGAGGTTGGCTGGGACTCTAAGCAACCTGCTCTAGTTGCAGATGTCTCTTCTCAGTGTGAAGGTGTTTGACTAGATGTCCTTCAAATGTCCATTCCCACCCAAACCAGTCTGTGATTCTGTTCCCTTGCCCAGCCCCAAATCCCAACATGCAGTTTGCGGTTTGGTCTCCAAGGCATCCCAGCTCCCAAAACAATTAACTTCAAATTATAGAACACGCCCCTGACTCGGGCAATCCAGGTGAAGAGATGCAGCTGCTGTACATGTGAGTGTGACAGTCCCATGTCCTTGCTGACCACGGCTTGAAGAACACTGAAAGCAAGATAGATCCCTGCAGGCCCACAGCTTCCAAAAAGCAGCACCATGTTCCCATTCCAGATCCCTTCTCCTGCTGAAGGGGTACCACAGGTCTCAAGAACCAGGCATTCAAGATTCACTTACGGCTCTGAATGCTGGACACAAGGGTTAGGCAGATCACAACAGGAGCTGACACACACTGCACAAGTTGGAGTATCCCCATGGGGAAAAGCCAGACTAAGCTGGACTCCAAAGGCTGAGAATAGCTTTGCCTTCCCTCTGGGCTAACTCAGGAACCCTCATGCTTCAGAATCTTGGTTAAAAAACAAAACAAAACAAAAAACTTCATCTCACAAGCTGCACTTTCCAGCAGGGGAAACCCCAGGCCCAGGGGCTGCAGAGCAGGCTCTGCCAGCATCTCACCAGCCATCAAAAGCATCTTTCTGAGCCTGGAGCTGTCAGGAATGAGGCAGTGGCTTGGAAGTAAATGAAACGGAGCAAGCAGCACAATACTGGGTCTGTATCTGAGGCCCCTGAGATGAAGCATGAACAGAGGGACAAAAGATCCCCTTAGAGCAAAAGAGCCCCTGTGAGACTTGAATAGGTCACTAAGCACCTTTTCTGCCCAGGTTTTTAAAAGACAGGATAGTGTCCTAGAGTCAGGCAGAGAAACAACATCTCCTTCCTTCCCTACTAGGGAAGGGTGGAATTCTTGCTGAATTATTTCCACACTAAGTACACACAAAACAGGCAGAAAACACTTGGAAGAACCTGAAAACAGGAGAACACAGTTGGCCATCCAGTTCCCAGAGCTGGCACAGCACCCAAGTACCACAGGTTTTGAAGCCTTAGAAATGTTAATATGAGAGCAAACCATCATTTTGGAGATGCTCTGAGACTCCTCCCACCTTTGAAGATCCCAGCTGAGCCCCCATCTTCACACTGATTACCAGCAAAAATGTCCAAACAAAACCAGCACACACCCATGATTTCCCTGATAGCATCAGGCCGTGTTACAGGCGTTGACTTCCAGGTGGACATCTGCTCAGTCACTGTGGGGCTTTCAAAAGCACCATAAGATAAAGGAAGATGACAGGAATCAGCCAGATACCACAGCAGGCAAAGCTGGCACTGCCATGCCACTCCCCCCACCCCATGTTTTGGTTCCCCCATCTAAGCAGAAGCCTCATCTGCACATTTACTAATGAAACTCCCGAATAGCTGCCATTCTGAGGCCAGTCCCCTTCTCAAAGCACATTAAAGGAATCCTAACGGGATTTATTTTAGAAGCAAGTGCTCTGGCTTAGAACTCTGGCTACATTTGTCATGCTGCTTATAAAGTTTTAATTTCTGCAGCTGCCTTTGAGAAAGGCAAATGCCTGGTGAGTCAACCAGCACACAGTGTAGCTCCTGCACAGTGACCTCATCGTCGTGCCAATCGGCATCACACAGCATTAGGATTCCCCAAGGACATTCTGTAGCGTCAGGGAATGGACGCAGGCAGAGCAAAGGTTATCAAAATGTGCCCCCAAGACCCTCTTATTCTTCACCATCTTTTTGAAGGAAACATTTTCACTTACTGGCTTAAAAAAATAAAATAATAAAACACCAAAAAAAAGCAATAGCTGTTTTTTTAAATTGAAAAACAAGCCAATATAAACCATGGATAACTGCAGCATGCTCTGACCTCTAACAGCATTAAGGACAAGAACAGGCTGCTGCCTACACTCCATTCTGCCAAGATCAGCATTTTTGGTGCTTTTTGGAGAAAAGAAACCAGTTGCTTTTTAGACAACCACCTCTAAAGAGCAGCCACATCGATATTCCATGGAATTTGCAGTGGGGTGATTTGCCTCATGGTCTCAAGGTATAGAATCTCCGAATCATTTTGGTTGGAAGAGAGCTTTAAGATCATTAAATCCATCCTCTACTCAGTTTAAATTTCTGAAAAAATTCTAAAGCCATAGTTTTGGCCTTGTGAAGAAGTGGTATGTCACCAGAAAGTGGCTACATTACATTTGCCTACAACCCCTCAGCCCAGGAGGACTGAGGATGAAACCCTGTGAACATCCAGCATCCCTAGTCACCAACACAAAACCAACATCCTCAGAGAGGCTGGACTTTGAAGTGGCTTTTCAAGGGGTTACTACATTTCATATGTCTTACTTTTCCTAAAACCTGCTTGCTGCTGTAGCTGAAGCCATTGCAAACAGCACACCAAAAGACAGACAGTGGATTCTTCCTCTGCTTCCCTGTTAATCTGGTTTATTGTTTTCTGTATCTAATCAAATACCCATCTACCTCATCTTGTGGAATCTGTGTCGTTTGCTGTCCACCCAGAAAAAGGCAGAGCTTTCTTAAAAGAGGCCTTGAGGACACAGATTCTGCCTTCTCACTCATACCTCTAAGCAACATAGCAAAGCCTCTTGCAAAAAAAAAGGACATACGGAACATGTCATACACATCAGCCTTGATGTGACATGTACCACATGACCTATGACCTCCATATGAGATGCACACCCAGGCTAGTGATCTTTCTCCTGATTTTAAAAGCAACTGTCCTTCGCTCACATTGCACAAAACCCTGTGAGCACAAAACAAATGACCAAGATTCACACCCAGCAAGAGATGGGAGCAGCTGCCAGCCCAGTGCTATTAGTCATCTGCTGAGCTTCCTGGCAAGCACCACCAGGTAAGGAAAGAGTTAATGGTAGATGTTCTCTCAGTGCTAATTAGCACAACACATCTGACTGAGCCACTCTGAGATCACAGGGCAAGGACACAGATGGACAATTACACATTTTTTAAATTGCTCTCTGTGCCAGCTCTAAACCTTGAGACTCAGGGGAGTGAATTCCCTCCTCTTTCCCCCCCCTTCTCCTTGAAATACATTAACTCCACCAGCCTCAGCATTCTCCCCACTCCTGATCCACACTTGCCAGTAAAAAGCAGAAGCAGCAGCTATTTCTCAGTCAGCTACCTTTAGTGCCTTCACTTAATAAATAGGTGGCAGTCTCCCAGACTCCTTGCCTTACACTCCCTTTGTTTCCTGATTTTGTCACACTTGGTTGGTTTCAGTTCTCATGTAAGGAACTGAGAGGACATCACAGCCCCTGAGAAGGAAATCAGAGGCTGAACAAGGACTTGGGAAAGCTTGGGTACTTCTCAGACATCTGATCTGCTTCTCCTACAGCCATTTTCACCTACTCTCTCCTGGAGAGGGTTGGGATCAAGGGGCTGAAGCTCTGGAAGAAGACAGCAGGTCTGGGGTTAGTGAGCAGCCTAGGACACAGGTGTCTGTTCAACAGACACACAGATGAGCTAAGATTAAAAATAGAAACCCAGTATTTCAGTAGAGGCAGCATCAAGAAATCCTCAAGAAGAAGGACAAGTGTAGAGAATGGGATTAGAACTTCAGCTCTGCTGTGGTCAGCACTTCTCCTGGACATAAGGGAATGGGTCAGTCCTTAATCAGCTCCACAAGGCTCTCCTGTCTGCAGGCACCTCACCTAACCTTGCTTCTGTTCAAAAGTTCATGAATTTCACCACAAATTTAATGCCCTTAAGCCCCAACTTATAATAACTGAATAACCCTTTTTTCTTGAGGGAAGATGAAAACCTGTGAAGCAGCAATGCTGAATGAGTGAGGAAGTTTTATTTCCAGGCACATCCTAGGTGACAACAAACAGCAACAGATGAAAATCAGGTTCTTTCACCCCGCTGTGGTGGATAAAATATCAGTCTCAGTCAATACAGACCCCAGCAGTCACTACAGTGATTTCAGTTTATAGCTATTTGGTTATTAATCAGATACTTTATGTGCCTCTTTAAAACTTTGTAGTGGTGGAGTTGCCATCTCTGGAGGGATTTAAATGTAGGATTAGATATGATGCTGAGGGACATGGTTTAATGGTGACCTGGCAGTGCTGGGTTAACAGTTGGACTTGATGATATGAAAGGTCTTTTCCAACTTAAGTGCTTCTATGATTTTGCTTTTAAGAAACAACAGCCCCACTATGAACCATCATCTTCCCTACTGCAGAATCCAAGCTGCCTCTCAGCTCTGCTCAGCACACATACCCAGCACAACTGGTTCCCTTGCAGCACGGTGGGCACACAAATCAAAGCAGATATGCTGCAGCAGACCAGAGGCTACTCCAAGTCACAAACCCAGTCCTACATGAATTAACAGGAGGGAGCCCTAATCCAGAGGTGGAGTTCACATCTGGCATAGAACACCCCAGACAAATTTTTCTGACATGAGTTTGCCCAGTTCCATCTACAAAATTGTGTGAGCTTCTAAATATTCCTTACATCCAGCAGCAAGACCCCTGCTCAGCATGACACTGCTTATTGCCCAGTATGTTTGGCTTGTGGCCCTTCCTGGTTTGATTGGTACATGCCACACATGAGTGAAGCTTGGACCCCTGGGTATCCTGAGCCAGGAGATCCAGGAGCCACAGTGTTATCAACTCCAACATGCCTGTTTTCATCTTTCCACACAGGGAGTAACAACAGCTTTTTGAGAAAGTGCTTTGAGATGCATGGACAAAGTTCTGTAGGAAAGCTGAGGCTTTTCCCTTGTTACATCTGCAAAGCCTTCAAGGACTTCAAATACATCAGAGAGCTCCTTTGTATATTCCTCTGGACTAAATGCCTTATTAAAACCCACCTAAAAGCAGTCTAAAAAAGCAAACAATATCCATGGAATTGGGTCATCATCTGTCCCTGGAGCAAGAAAAACACAAAAAAGACCACCACAAGTCAGGTGATTTTCACAGCCATGAACTGAAGCCGAGAGCTCTCCCAGAGCACAGCACCAAACATTCTGTCCCACCAAACACGGGGGTTCCAGGGTTGAGGTTCACAGCAATGCTGAGCTTTAATCAGGAAAACACCAAGGAATACACTGGGAAGCAGAATGAATTAATCAGCAAACAGGCACTTAAGAAGCAGCTAAAGATTACTGAGCTCAACCTGAAAAAGTGAGCTTCATATTCAGCAAAGTCTCACCCATCTGCTCAGCCTTCAAATACGAAGGTAATCAAAGGGTTTACAGGACAAACCTTTATCTGTTGTGCATGGGATACAGCAAACCCCCAGCTCCCTGGTTGTAAATGCTTCAGGTTCAGGGCTCTGTGGCCTGGCAATTATCTGACAGAGCCATAAGAATGATGCCTTCAGCACTCATCAGCTGCTCAGTGGGAGGAAGACACGCAGTGTGCAAGAAAGTACCGTCTGGGTCTTTGCACTTGCTTATCCCAGCATCTAGAAAGCAGCAGGGAGCTCACCCTGCAGACATAGAAGGGAGATCTTGAAACATTTCTACATGGCTCCAGGCCCAGTGTGCTGCCAGCAGCCATGCAGCCTGCATGACAGTCCTGGCCCCAGATGCGGCGAGAAGCCAGGAACTGCATCACAGGAATACCTGCCAGACACAAGAGTGCTGGAAGAAATGGGTTCAGAGCATGGGAGAGCAGAGAAAATGCTTGAGAAAAAAAGATCCTGCCTCTCTGCTCCCAGTGCTCTGGGAAGACCCCCCTGCAGTGCTGGATCCAGCTCTGGAGTCCTCAGCACAGGAAACACAGGGACCTGTTGGAGCAGGGCCAGAGGAGCTCCAGCAATGCTGGGAGGGCTGGAACCCCTCTACTGGGAGGCCATACTGGGAGAGCTGGGGGTGTTCAGCCTGGAGAAGAGAAAGGTCTGGGGAGACCTTCTTGTGATCTTTCAGGACTTCAAGGGGCCTGTCAGAAAGATGGGGGGGACAGACTTTTGAGCAGGGCCTATTGGGACAGGACAAGAGGTGATGGGTTTAAACTAACAGAGGGAGATTTAGACTGGAGAGAAGGAAGAAATGTTTTACAGTGAGGGTGGTGAGAGCCTGGCCCAGGTTGCCCAGAGAGGTGGTTGCTGCCCCATCCCTGGCACCACTGCAGGTGAGGCTGGCCGGGGCAACCTGCTCTAGATGCAGATGTCCCTGCTCCCTGCAGGGACTAGATGGCCCTTGAAGATCCCTTCCCACACAAATCATTCCATGATTATTTCAGCTGTCTCTAATAATTTTGCTATTTGCCACCTCCCAGCAGTATGGACGGGGCAGGAAGGGCCCAGAATGCAGAGGTCTGAGGCCACTGTCCAGCTTACTGGGAAGTGTTCTGTATCCCAAAAACTGGCATTCCTGAAAGAGACACTTGTGAGAAAGGGAGCTGTGCCAGGTACATCTTGTCGGATTTCAGGAAAAGACCAGGGCTCTCCTCAATGGCAGATGGAGACTGGAGCCCAACGATGGCTTTGCTTTGGCTTCTTCCAAGCACACAGGGAAGTGGTCACAGGTCACTGAAGCTGCACAAGCTGCTTTGCCTGCACAATGCTGTTAGTACAGCATGGCAACTCTGCAGTACCAGGAAAACATTCCCACCAGAACCACCACGAGTGTGTACAGCTTTGGATTTAAACCACACAAACAAAGCCCATATGGACAGAAATAAGAAGCTTCTTGTTTTGAATCCTTGGAATTTGCAGTGTGGAACATAAGCCTCCCATTCCTGAGACTCCTCTCAACTTTGTTGTGCTTCCTACAGGCCAACTGAAGGTACTCAGAGGATGTTTCAAACTAGCACCTCCTCCTGCCAGCTTTTCCTGACCCAGCTGTGCTCTCCCCTCCCCAGGTGTTATGTTGACTGCCATGGACACCATCTCCAGGTGAGCGAGCTGCATTCTGCTGCAGTCCTGGAGGGACACAAAGGTGACTTCCATGGATGGAGTGCAGCAGAACCGTTTTGACACACTAAACACAGCAGCAATATAAAGAAAGCCAAGGGGAAAAGTCGTTTGGAGCAAACAAGCCTCACCATACAGTGATTACAGCACAAACCCTGGCACTGGGGATGTGATTCTCTATTAACGCGACCGTGCATCCTGCCTCGTGAGGCAAGTTCATAAAGCAGAGACTTCAAAGGAGCTTCAACCCCCTCTGCCAGTGAGAAATGACTTGAACTTCCATTTAGATGCTGAGCTGCCTTTGCAAATCACTCCTGCTGCCCGCAATTACAGTCATTTGGGTGACAGTCCCCTGCTGCTCCTCATCCATTTAACACCGGGGAGGAATGAAAAGCAGACAGAAAAGTCACAACTGGAAACCACAGAAATCAGGTAAAGACTGTTTCTAGTTCCAGGATTCAACAGCTTTGGTTTTACAAGGCAATACTACATAGTGTGTTTTATAAAATTAAAAGCCACTAAATTTCATTCCGTATTTGGCAATTTGTAACTCTCTGAACCTCCAGTTCAGCATTGGCAACAAATACCAGCCCAGACTAATCAAAACACACATGAAATGCAACAATAACCTACAGGGGAACCTAAAGAGGAAGGTCTTTCACTATTTTAGTATAGCCCTGTAGCTGGGGATATCTTTCAAGAGACTTCTGCTACTCTGATCATGCAAGAGAGATTACACCATCTTCTTGCAGGAAAAAAGACATTGTTCTGCAACATGAGATCAGGGCTCAATGATCTTCTGTTAAGAGCTTCACTGAGCAGACTGTGGAAATTTGTGCCCTGAATCTATCAGTGCTTAAATACTGATCTAAATTCTCCTCAAGCTTTCAAAGGAGCAACACTCAAAAGTACCCTGGAACCATTCAGAATGTAAAGCAACAGAGCCAGTGCTCTCATTTCAGTTCTTTCAGCCCAGAAACCCAAAAACAACTACCACCCTGTGTTCTCCTTTGAAAGCAACAATTTGCAGGCTGCTTCCCTAGGCAAGGAAGCAAGTGTTTGGTATTCAGAGCATTTGCAGACCTTAGGGTCAGGCACAGACAGCCCCCTCGCCCTCACCTACTGCAACCCCAGGAAAGCACCAGTAGCTGTCAGCAGCTGCTCCTCACATCCAACCCACAGCTACCAGTGTCACATTAGAGATGCAAGACAACACAAAAGCTTTGGCTTGAGTATCACCAAAACCAAGGGGGGGGAGGCAAAAGACATTGAAGGACTCATCTTTTATCAGAGCTAAAGAAAGCAGCCTGTTGTATCTCTGGCACCAGCAGAAGACAGTGCTCCAAACCTCACTGCAAACTTTCTGTGTCTGGCTCTGTGACCTGTTGATACAACAGCTGATGTAACAACAGAAAAATACATGAGACTTGGTGGTTTCCAGGATCACAGTCTCATTACCAGCTTCAGCCTATTGGATCAAAAATTAGGTATCTATTCTTTTTGCAGCTCCCCAAGGTAAACAGTGAGCACCAAAAAGGACACTAGAAAAGCAACTGATGCTGAAAAATGTGCCTTGAATTAAACTGGAAACTTTGTTATATCTGTTAACAAGAACTATGATAAGATACTGATGTCAAAAGCACAAACTCAGCATCTTATGATCCCCAGACAAGTTCTGTTCACATCAGACAAGCCACTATTTGAAGGACAGAGTTTTACAAATCCCTCCAACTAACATTACCAATAAAAGCAAGAGCAGCAGCACTGGTCAAGCTGATCTGTAACCACCACAAAACAAATCAAGAATGCCAGAATCAGACCAATAGCCCAGTAATTCTGTACTTAAATCAGAATGATCTGGGGCTTCTCTTCCTAGAGACAGGTAAACAAGAAGCTTCAAGGCAGATGTTTTTCCTTTCCAGCTATTTTAAAGGGTTTTATGCCTAACAAAAGAATTGCACCAAAAAACTTTTCCATGAGTGGAAGACTGAAGTAAATCTACCAACAACAAAAAAAAAAAATCTGAGAAAAAGCTGCTCAAAAAAGCTACAGTGTTCATCTCTTGGCAGTTTCTCCGGTGAATGGAGGGTATTCCTACAGCTCGGGTTGTGCAGAGAAAGGGAGAAGTCGCTCCTATAACTCACGGCTCTCCTCAGGTTTTTAATGAGCTGCCATGAAAAACCAGAGCTGCGGAAGGCCCCGCTCCCGGCTTCCTCCTCCCCACTCAGGCGGCGCGGGTGCTCCTGCTGGGAGCTGCTGCCCTCTGCTGTCACACTAAGTAGAGGCGAAACCCTCAGCTGACAAAACCACCTTTACAGCTACATATTAAAAAAAAAACCCAAACCACCACCACGGTAACAATCACAAGGTCAGAGTGCGTTCAGATTTCAGGGAGCTCACTCAGTTGTGCTCTTACACGTTTATAAGTCGCCTGCCCCTTTTTGCAGCACGTCCTGTGAAGCCAAACAGCCTCAAGGAGGATTTTTCCCAGCAGGTGTAGCCCAGACTGTTTGTCCAGCCAGCAAAAGACCTCTTGCTGTCTGCAGATCTTTGTAGCAGACTGTGAACATCACCAGGGAAAGCACCATCAAATATCCTGCCCCCAGCACAGGTCTGGGGCTCGACTGAAGGAATAAAACACATCCAGGTCATCCCTGGGGGGCTGTACAGGAGTCTCCTCATCAACCCTCACAGCTGCAGAGCCACTGGGAAGCTTTGCCAACAACTTCCACCACTGCCCACATGAGGAGGACCAAGGGAGTTTACAGGTGGATTCTAAAGCTGAGCAAAGACTGAGATCTGCACATAAAGATGCTCCACGGCCCTCAGGCACAAAAATCTTGGCCTCATTTTCCTCGAGGTCTGTGTTGTGTGCTCATGACCAGTAAGCAGCACTGAAGAAAACAGAGAAGAACCCAGCAAGGTGCCCAGACTGCCCCCAGCACCCAGCTGCAGGCCACGTATCACTTCGCTCAACTCACCTGACTTCCTCACCCGCGAAATCAAACACTTTGGTGATTGTCACTTTCCCTGAATCTTTTGGCTTCTCAGACTCTTTTGGTTTCTCCTGAAGCTTGTTGCCACTCTTCTCTTCTTCAGCCTACAAAATAAACAGAGTAGGAAGCAAAACAACGTGTCTTCGGAGCCGAACTGTTAGCCTGAGGACCCAACACAGTCCTCGGGCAGCACTGCAATTTGGACCCCATTTCGGTACCAGGCTCTCAGGGGAGTTCAAGGATCAACATGGACCCAAACCAAAAAGTGAAATTGTAATTAAATGTAGGAAGGAGCAAGAACATTCTGCTGTGGTTCAGGAGGCAAGTGAAAGCCTAAAGATCAGCTCTGCCAAACCAAGCACTGCTGGGGTGATTTACACAGAAATACATTCATGTTTTACTCCAATATCTAGAAGCACAAACCCCATCAGCAGGAAAAGCAAGGCTGGTCTTCATCAAGACCCCTGACTAAACTACTTGTCAATAACATCTCTTTGAGAAATATCTCTATTAAGCAATTAATATTAAGCCTCTTAACGTGCTCAGTCACAACTACAGCTTTTAACAGCATACATGAAAAAAAACCCAACCTCAGACCCTATAAATAATCAAAACAAACCCCCAGATTCTGGCTCTAACTCAGCCACACACTGCAGAGATCTCCAAGCAGACAACTGAAGCCCAAATGATGAAGTTCCTGGAAGGAACAGAGGAACTGCATCTCTCCATCAGTTTTTTTAGGCTATGGAGGAACTTCCAAAGCCCACTCACATTTCAGCCAGTTGCCCACAGAAGCAGAATTGCTCCAAAGGCAACTTTTCCTCTCTCCTTTTAATTCCACCTGTGACCATCTCAGCTGCAGTCAGTGAAAAACCAAGGTGGAGAGAAGCAGGAAGATTCTGATGAAAGGACCCTCCTTGTTAAAGTTGCAAGCAAAGGTTAAACATCTGTTCTGCAGCCTCCCAGCTGCTGTAGAATGAAGCTTTGCTCAGGGAGGACTCACCAGCCCTGAGCCCAGACTTCCCCTACAAAGTACTTTTTTGACTAATTGCTTAAAAAACAAAAGTCAATTCTACCAACAGAGGATCAAGTTTTGTACCTTCTTCCCTTCCACCTGCAGCAGTTGGTTTTATCAAGAACCAAATCCTCTTAACTATCTGATCACACAAAGAATTCTCTCTGCAGTAACCCCCTGCAGGCAAATCTCCAGAGCTCATGAGTGGGGTTCACAAAGCAACCAAAACCAGAACCACTCGTGTTACAAACACCCACCCAACAAGGGGCACCTTTCAGACCCCCTCACTGAACGAGGACAGAAGCCAATACACAGGGGTGTTTCCTCTGCTTCCACCACCCCAAAAAAATAACTAAACCACCCCCAAAGTCCTTTTTTTTTTTTTTTTTTTTCCTGAGCATCAGGAAATGCCCAACCTTAGTGGGGAGCTGTGTCCAAGAGCACAGCTCAGTGAACCTCCCCACACTGCTCCTACGTCACGTGGTGGAGGAAAAGAAGCCAACAGGGCTCTGGGGGTCTCTGAGAGATGCTGACAAGCAGCTCCAAAAGCAGCACCATCAGAGCACAGACCTCCCAGGTTGGAACAAAACCAGCAGCTTCCAGTTTGCCCTGTGGTGGAGCTCCAGGCTTACAAACCAGATGGGGCAGGGATAAACCCAGCCTCTTCCCCCCTCCAACTGATGTCTGACACAATGTAGAACCAACGGCAGGTTCTCTAGAGCTTCAGGCTCTTCCCTCACCCCCTGGGTGCAGGCCCAACTCCCCATTACCTTCTTAGCTTGCGTGACTTGTGTGGCAGCCCCTGCCTTGGGTTTCTCTCCCACATCGCTAAGGAAACGGGCCCAAAGAGCATCCTCTTTCTTTTTTTCCTCTTCTTCTCTGTTTCTTTCCACCTGCTCTATATTATCCACTTCCTCTTCCTCTTCATCCTGCTGAGTCTTGTGTTCCTCTTTCTCATCTGGATCTATCAAGAGACCTCCTTTCTTCCTCTTCCTGGAAGCAGATGCCAAAAAACCAACAATATACATTGAGGTGCTGCCACACCAGTCCAGAGATGAACCATGAGCAGGGGTGAAGCAACATCCTCTCCCCAAGACATCCTACCAGGGAGGCTCCCCTTCCTCTTGGGGATGAAGCTACTTAATGAACAGATGTTGCTGCTCAGAAGGCACAGCCGGTCTGACAGAGGCAGAGCCCTGAACGGACCCGGGGATGCTGCAGGAACCGCGAGGGGAAGAGACACTGGGCTGGGCAGAAGACACCCTTAAATAAACATAAATAAAACAAATACATTTTGGGGTTTATGGTAATTAAAAGTGCTTTGCACTTCAAAAGACTTTGTTTAAAAGAACGGAACTAGTTCCCGGGACAGGTTTCCAGGCGCGGTGCCTTTCGCCCCTCAGGAGCTCTGCCTCCCGACGTGAAGCCGGGGCGAAGAAAAGCATTTCTGGGTTCCCAGCCCCGCGCCCAGCGGATTCCACTCCCCGGGAACCAGCCTGTGCGGAACCGGGGGCGGCCCCGCCCGCGGCCGTACCTGCTGGCGGGGCGGCGGGGGCTCCTCCTGCCGCGGGGCGGCCGCGGGCTGTCCGCCGCCTCCTCCCGCACCAGCTCGCTCACGTCGTCCTCGCTGTACTCCGCACCTGCAAGCACAGCCGCTGAGCACCGGCGCCGGGAGCACTACAGACACCCGGAGCGAGCTCTCCCCGGCCCGGCTCCGCTTACCTGAGGGCACGTAGTCCTCGTCTTCGGCCGAGGAGTACTCCTCGGAGCCCGACATGCTGCCGGCCCCGCCACCGCCTCCTCCTCCTCCCCCTCACGCGCGCCCGCCGTCGCGACCCGCCCAGAGCGTCGTCGCCGCCGCCGACCCGCGGGTGGGCGACCCCTGGCGAGGCGGGCGGGGATTGCGCCTCCAAAGCGGTACCGCGCACGGGGAGAGGAGACGAGAGAGCCGCCAGCCGGCTAGAGCGTCCCTCCCGCCCCGGCCAATCGCACCGCCCTGCGCGCACAGGGGGCGGAGGGGGCTCCCAGAAGCCTTTGCGGCCGGCAGCCGTTCCCATGGCAACGTGGGGACGGGCGCCGGTTGCTCCTCGGCGGGCGGTGATTGGCGGGGAGAACTGTCCGTCAGCTCGCGGCGCTTCCCATTGGCTGGGGCGGGCGGAAGGGGGTGGTGGGAGGGGGAAGCCGGCGGATGGCGGCGGGCCCGGTGCGGCGATGGAGGGCGGCGAGCCGGGCGGCGGCGGGGGGCTCCTGCAGCAGATCCTCAGCCTCCGCCTGGTGCCCCGCGTGGGCAACGACAACACCACCTACTCCAGCTCTCTCTCCAACTTCCCAGGTACCCTCCCTCCCGCAGGGCCCTGCCGCCGCCTCCGCCGGCGGCCTGCCGGGCCCCGAGCCCGCTTGACGGCCGTTCTCTCCGCAGATATGTGGTACGGCGTCTTCTTGTGGGCGCTCGTCTCCTCCCTCTCCTTCCACGTCCCGGCCGCTTTACTAGCGCTCTTCACGCTCAGGCATCACAAGTACGGCAGGTTCATGTCCGTGAGCCTCCTGCTGATGGGCATCGTGGGACCCATCACCGCCGGCATCCTAACAAGTACGGTAGATGCTCGATAATACCTACCGGGGGGCCCTCGGATCGCGGCGCTCCCCGGGGTAGAGAGGAAGTTACTGCTTCGGTTGTGTTTCCCCCTGTTGCCCCAGGCTTGAAAGAGCTGAACCATCCCACTCATTGAGCCCTTTGGTCAGGGGTACCAAACATGCCTGGCAGGGGCAGAGCCAGGTGGGCTTTAAGGCTTCTGAGCACTTGGAGAAATAACACTTAGAATCATAGAATTGTTTTGGTTGGAAAATACCTCTGAGATCAGTGAGTCCAACCATTAACCCAGCACTGCCAGGGCACCACTAACCCACATCCCTCAGCACCACGTCTCCACAGCTTTCAAACCCCTCCAGGGGTGGGGACTCCACTGCCCTGGGCAGGCTGGGCCAGACCTGAGCAACCCTTGCAGGGTAGAAATTGTTCCTCAGCTCCAACCTAAACCTCCCCTGGGGCAACTTGAGGCTGTTTCCTCTTGTCCTGTCACTCATTCCTTTGGAGAAGAGCCTGATCCCACCTGACTCCAACCTCCTGTCAGGGAGTTTTCGAGAGCCAGAAGGTCTTCCCTGGGTCTCCTTTTCTCCAGGCTCAACAACCCCAGTTCCCTCAGCCGCTTCTTAGAAGGCTTACTGGTCTGGGGCCTGTGCCCACAGCTGAGTGATGTCTGCAGCTGGTGGCTGTGGTTTAGCTGGTCTCCCGACAAGACCGTTTGCTCACGTGTTGATTTTTCCCGCTCTCCGCAGGCGCTGCCATCGCTGGAGTTTACAGAGCCGCTGGGAAAAAAATGATTGCCTTTGAAGCCCTCATTTTAGGAGTGGGCCAGACATTCTGTGTGGTGGTGGTTTCCTTCCTGCGGATCTTAGCCACCCTCTAGCTCCTTCTGGAGATGCCCCAGCGAATGAGGAGCAAAGGATCTGCCCCCAGCACCGTGCCGGGAACAAATCCCGAGGTAGCACAACTCGGCCTGCGCAGCTCCGCTGGTTGAGGGCTCCATGAGGGGCTCTGGGGGGGCCTCCTCCTGCCTCTGGCACTGCTTCAAATTAAGCTACAGATCATTAGTTTTGTTACTTTTTGGTAACAGTGGGTGCCAAGTGAAACCTGATGTCTCTGGAGGATGGGCAGATGGCTCCCACAGGAGGCGCCCCACGTACCTTTTACCGGTAACAGTTGTAGTGACTGGACATAACTGGGACCTGGCACCGGCTGCTCTGGGGCAGAAACTCCTCCCGAGTGCTGTGGTGTCTTCGGAGCTCCCTTAATGCTTTGAGCTCCTGCTGCTTTCTTTGCAGTGAACCTGAAGCTCTTTTAATGTGATTTTTTTAACTGAGAAGATGAACTGATTTTCTTCCTGGCCTCAACTTCCTAAGTACCAAATCTTGGAATTTGGGAACAGTGAAAGGAAGAATCCTTTTAGACAGATCAATTAATTATTTTATGGAATTAATTATTTGTTTGCTTTTAAGTGATTTTTAACTAACTTTTTGAGCTGTTTACCCGGAGGCACTCCAGTAGCCAGCTGGGAGCTTTCTGGAGCGTTGGATTTTCAGGTGGAATCCCAAGGGTGGAATCCAGAGCTGGGCCCTGTGGCTTTGCTGAGGTCCCTGTGTCTGTGTGTGAGCTCTGACATTGGCGTGGGCTGTGGATGGCAGGTTTTGCTGAACTCCTTCTCTTTACAGCTCATCCTCTAGACCCACAGCATCTCCTAAGGCCAGTTATGTTCCCATGAACCCCATGCCCTTTTTGCTGAAACAACACTCAAAAGGGCCCTGTGCTCGTGACAAGGAATTGCTATGTGCTGATTTCAGGCTTCTCCAGAGTGAGCTCTTCAGGAGCTACTTAACAAGAATATTTTTTAGCCTGTCTTAATTCAGGGAATAAAGCTGTGCTTTTTAGGAAAGACTGTAATGTGAATCCTTCTCTGTAGGTGGGTGAGAGTCAATCAACATAACTAGGATCTTCATAGTGTCCTGGGTGCTGTTTGGCTTGGAGAAAGCTGACCTTCCTCCCCTGGGGAGGTCTGGGCCCTCTCCTTCCTCCTTCACTCCTGCTGTGCTCCTTTTTCCCTGTGCCTGGCACCCCTCAGGAGCAAGGACTAAGCTGATTGAAACTGGGAAAGCACTTCAGTGGTGAGCTACAGCCCAAGGGTGGTTCCTGTGCAGTAAGGGGGGAGCTGAGACATGCAGGGGACAAACCCAGGCTGGTAAAAGCTCAGAACAAATGGAAAAAACCAAACAGCTCAATAAAAATCACTCTGTGCTGGGCCAGCTGAAACCCTCCTGTTCTCTACCCATGATGGGCTCCCAAAGTGCATTCTGAGAGGGGGCTGCTGTGCTTGGAGAGGTGGCAGCTTGGCTGTGGGTTGTTGGAGCTGGTGCTACATCTAAAATTTCTGGGGAATTCCAGCATGAAAGGTGAACAACCCTCTGCTGAGTTCTCTCATCTGGGAGTGTTGGTGGAGAGAAGACCCTGTGAACCACTGCCCTGGAGAGATGTCCCAGCTGGAGCTGAGCCCAGCAGTCCTGCTTTCTGTATGTATTTTCTCTGCTGGGCCCAGGTCCCACCCCGCCAGCAGCCATGGCCATCGGGAACAAACCTTTGTAGCAGAGAAAACTGTGTATTTGATTTTTCTACTGACACTTCTAATCCTGGTAGTGATTCTCAGTAAATTCCATGAAGATCAAAGTGAGTGGAATTATGAGCTTCTCTTGCAGGATGATGAGGGGCCCTGGGTTCTGCTCCTGCCTCACCCACAGCAGGTTTCTCCAGCCAGTCAGGAAACATCTACTACAGATTGAGATAACATCTTGCTGTTGCTTGGCTGCTGGGGATGAGCTCGGCCTCTTGAGTGGGCATGTAGGGTGCCTGCAGGTGCTGAGCCACTCCTGTCCACATAGGGCAGCTCCCACCCTGGGGTGGTGGCTTTGGTGGGGCCCAGGGTCAGTCCCTGCACACCACTTGGGCTCTCCTAGGGGAGCAGGTGGAGAGGGGCAACTTGCTGTGCTCAGGATGGCACTTCAGAGCTCACCAGCACAACTCCAGGGCTGCAGCAATGTTTGCTCATTGAATGGTTTGGGTGGAAAGGGACCTTTCATGGTCCAACCTAGTCCAATCCCCTGCAGGGAGCAGGGACATCTGCAACTAGAGCAGGTTGCTCAGACCCCCAGCCAATCTCACCTGCAATGGTGCCAGGGATGGGGCAGCAACCACCTCTCTGGGCAACCTGGGCCAGGCTCTCACCACCCTCACTGTAAAAAATTTCTTCCGTCTCTCCAGTCTGATTCTCCCTCTGTTAGTTTCAACCCATCACCTCTTGTTCTGTCCCAACAGCCCAGCTCAAAAGTCTGTTCCCATCTTTCTGACAGGCTCTTTGAAGTTCTGAAAGGCCACAAGAAGGTCTCCCTGCAGCCTTCTGTTCTCCAGGCTGAACACCCCCAACTGTCCCAGCAGAGGGGTTCCAGCCCTCCCAGCATTGCTGGAGCTCCTCTGGCCCTGCTCCAACAGGTCCCTGTGTTTCCTGTGCTGAGGACTCCAGAGCTGGATCCAGCACTGCAGGGGGATCTTCCCAGAGCACTGGGAGCAGAGGGGAGGATCCTCCCCTAAATATAACCTACAGAGAGCAGCAAAATGAGCCTTTGTTAGAGGGTGGCAGCTGCACATTGTGCAGTTCCTGAGAGCTGGTGCCCACATTCCTTTGCTGCTCCCCCAGATCCTTGAGCAAGCTGTGTTCTGAGCTCAAAACTGTCCTGAAAAATTGACATCTGGAGGTGTCTGGTATCCAGGAGGCTTTATTGGCAGTAAAAGGTCAGCACATTCTCTTGGTTTCCTCGGGTGAGGATGACAGGGGGTCTCAGGTCCTGTGAGAGGGTCTCGAGCCAGGCCATGTAGAGGGAGCTGGGGCACCAGCCCTTCCTGCCGATGGGCAGTGTGCTGTGGGGCAGCAAGGGGCTTGCTGAGGCACGGCCAGCACCACGCTCCAGCCTCACCCCCCGGCACCTCATTTATAGCTTTTTTCCCTCCAAAAGCAGCAACTCCACATCCTCCCGCCACCACCCTGGGCACCTACATGGCTACAAGGGCTGCATCCCGTGAGTAATCCAGCAAAACCTCGTTCAGCCTCACTTGGCGCAGCGACTGCAGGGTGAAGAGGGTCAGCAACACAAAATGATCGTGTCCAAAAAGACTGAATTTAGTCTCAAAAGCAGGAAAGCCCTGTTGGAAACCCACCCACCCTGGCACCAGTGCTACCTTGGCTCTGTTTTTCTCAACCTCCTCATCAGAAATCTTCCAGGGACAGCTCTGCCTCAGCTCGTTCACCACGGCCTCGTCTTTGAAGCCGTCGTTCAGCCTGAAGGGAGCGATCAGGTCGTCGAACCTCTTGATGCTGCAAGACAAGAAGATGGTGCCAGGGAAGGGGGTCCAGGTGGCTTTGGTGGTGCCAGGGAGGGGGAGGAGGGAAGGAGGCTGTTACTTCTCTGGCCGGGGTTTCTGGTTGATGTCAGGAAGGATGTGGACCTCGTGGAAGCCGAGGCGGAACTTGCTCAGCAGAGAGACGATCCTGCCAGAGGGAGAGGACGTGTTCTTCAAAAATGAACAGACCTGCCCTGGCCTGGCCTCCCCCCGCTGCCACTGCCTTGCCCGTGGGGCTCCCTCGCTCCACAGCCACTGGTTTCAGAGGGGCGAGGCAAAGCTGCCAGATCAGAGCCCACAGACCCTGTGACAGTGAAGCCTGGGGGACCCGAGGTGGCAGGGGAAGCAGGTCCTGCCACCCACCCACGGTGGCCGCGTGGCAAAGAGGGGCCACCAGCACTTACGCCTTCCTCTCCTCGTCCATCCTGTTGATCTGCCCGCCAACAAACACCCGGATTTTGCACTTCCCCCACCGCTTCTTGCGCCCCAGGAGGTAGGGGATGAGCAGAGTGAGACCTGTCCCCAAAACACCCGCTGGTAGATGTGGTGGCAGTGACCCCACCAGTACTTTCATGATGACAGGGATGCCCCAGTCCCATTTGGCAAGGGCCAAGCCCTTCTGGGCACCATGGTGGAGGTGCTGGGTTCCCACCAGCTGGGCAGAGGGTGAGGAGCCACAGTAGTCAGAGCTGAAGGGTTACCTCCATCATCAAACAGCCAGTAAATGTCGATGGTCTTTTTTCCCTGCTCACTCTGGAAGACAGTGCTCGCTTGCTGCTCGGCAGCCAAGGTGGTGGGGTCCACTGCCAGGGAGTATCCTGGAGTTAGTTAGGGGCACCAGTGGAAACAGATTAAGGGCTCCCCTTCCTCTGGGTCCCATCCCTGCTCCCCACTGCTCAAAACCTGCACCCCCATCTGCAGATGTGGCATCCTGAGAAAAATCCTCTGAGCCAGGGCTGCTTCGAGCAGTCCTGAGCCAGGACCAACCTGTGCCTGGAGCTGCTTTTCTACCAGTGCCATTCTCCTCAGGGTGCTCAGCTGCCTCAAATGCGGGGTTAACTGGGGAGAGGGGAGAAGAGCATGGGTAGCAGGGCAGTGCCCCTCCAGCCCCATCCCCTTTGATCCCAGCCCAGGAGTGAATTATCTCCAGGACTGAGACCTTTGCCTGGGGACATGGTGCCAGCTGCCATGTCCTACAGCTCAAGTACATCTCTGAGCATCCCTGGTTGCCCTCAAACACCTACTGTGAGCCTGCATCACTCGGGAGATGTTCAGCCCGTCCTTCATTCTCATCAAGCACACGCCATACTTGAAATCAAAGGCATCGCTGGAAGGAGGGAGGAGAAGACAGTTAAGAGTGGCTGGCTTGTGTTAGGTGCCACTGCAAGCCCAGCCAGACCCTGCACATGTGGCCACAGTGTCCCCACACCCAACTGCAGGGCCATTGCTGGGTGACAGGGTCCCTAGGGGGTAGAGGGGCTGGTGTGGCCGTACTGCAGGATGCCCACGTAGTCCTCCAGGCTCTGTGGGGACACTGTCCGCCAGTCCCTCTTGTATCCCAGCACCAGGATGTTGGGTCTCATCTTCCCAAGGCCAGCAGCCTATGGATAGATGTCCCTGTGAGACCCCTCTGCAGGGACAGACAGACATGGGTGGTGGCAGTCCTGAGGGCAGCCTGGAGATTTGAGGAGGGGGATCAAAGGTCCTTGAGCTGTGATAGAAGAGGAAGGACCCTGACAGTCGATGGCCAAGGATGGCTTTACTTGGATGAGCATCTGGACGCCAGTTCTCAAATCCTCAGCCACCACATCCGTGTAGAAAGCCTTGATCTTCCTCTTCGTAAGCCACTTGGTGTGGCCATCTGATGTCAGACGTGACTCCGGCATCTTCTGCTTCCGTGGTCCCTGGGGGAGCAGGGGCAAGGCTCAGGCACAGGTGGCCCCTTCCAGCTCATGGCCTTGCCACCAAGGACCTTCCAAATCATTGGCAAGCCCTGGCTGTAACCACTGCATACAAGGAAGGTAGCAATCACAGCAAGAAAACCAGTGAATCTTGGGTGTCAACAGCAAACCCACATGATGCCAGTGGTCCCATGGCTGCGGATGAGCTGGAGTTCAATGCACCACATGTGACTATTTGTTCTAGAGGCCTCAGGGCTGCAGGACCACCCCATCCTCTGAGCCACCACCTCATCATACTGCATCTTTGCTTTGGCAATTACTTGTCCAGGGGAAGCCGTTAACCCACAAGGACATCCCAGCACTTCATCAATATTGCTTAACAAGCTGGAGAGGCTTCCAGATATCCAGCAGCACATGAATAAGCACAATTAATCCCCACCAGAATGTATCTGGATTTCCCAGCCCACCACACACAGGTGGCTGGAGCCCCCAGGACAAGGACCCATCCAGCTTTTGCAGGTGACTCACGATCAGCACGTTGCCGCAGAGCATCAGGCTGAGGTTCTTGGTGAATGTCCCCACAAAATCCACCAGGGCTGGGCGGAAATTGGGAGGACCAGTGAGCACCAGGCACTGTGGTCTGTGGGCAGGGAGAGAAAAAGGGGCACAGGCTGGTATTTTGGAGGCACTGAGACTTTCTGCAATGTATTGTGTCTCTTCTGCCATGCCAGGTCAGCGGTAACTTCAGGGAGCATCTTTAGGATGAGATGGAATCATGTTACTGAGGGTCCAGCCTCACTCTTTGGTCTTTTTATATCAGATGATACCAACACAACTGCCTGGTATGGGCAAGGCAAGGTTTGCCCTGCTTGCCACCTCTGACCACACAGCAAAGACATGGGATTTTGGACAGACACATTTTACCAGGGGTCCCAGGTACTGAGGTTGTGGCAGTGGGCATTAAGCCACCCTGGGCTTGCTGGTGCCTGTCTCTGTATCCCCTCACTCTATGTCCAGAACTGCAACGAGCTGCCCTTACCTGTAGTTCTTGATGTGCTCATCCACTTCACTCAGCCCCACAGAGTAGTTGAGGGCCATGTTGTACGAGCTGGCTTGCATAGAGGAGCCCCAGTTCACGTCTATGTGGAGGAAGATGGGTTAGCAATGGGGCGAGACACCTCCTGGGGCATCGCCGGTGCCAGGTAGCCACCACGCACCTGGCTTTTTGTAGAGGACGTATCCCAGGAGGAAGATGACGATGCCGAAGGCAATGAGTGCTGCCCACCAAGTCAGCAGGAACATGATGACCACCGACACAGTGGCCCCGAAAAGCGCGGCCCACTTGCTGTAATACCGAAAGGAGGGTCGCCAGCCTGCACGCAAACACACAGAGCGGCCGTGCCGGGACGGGGAGCTGGATGGGGAGCCGCGTGGCCTTGCACAGCACGGCCCGGCATGGCCCAGAACAGCCCACCTGGGGAGTTGGTGACAGAGGCGTGGAAGCAGCTAAAGTTGATGAGGGCATAGGAGCAGAGGAAGAAGTTGGAGATGATGGGGGCGATGGCATTGAGCTCAGCTGTGGGTAAGAGGAGAGGGAGGACAGTGAGCTGCCAGTGGTGATGGGCACCAGGAGGGCTCTGGGGTGGCAAAGACCTACCAATGAGGATGAATCCAACAGCAATGAGGTAGGTGAGCACGTAGCCGCGGATGGGCTCGTTGTTCCGCCCATAGCCCTTCCCAAAGAAGCCTATGAGAGGGTAGAGCTGGTCCCTGCAGAGACACTGTGGGAGAGATGCATTGGGGATGGCATGGGCTTCACCAGGGACACAGGATGGCACACCATATTTGCTCTTGCACCCATGGGGTAAGGACTTGTGTTTTTGCCAATGGCAATGTTCTCCTGGCCACAGGGCTGCTTGGGGCTACCAGCCTGGGAACGCAGACATGCTGGCCCCTCACCTGAAAGACTTTGGGGGCTGAGACGAGGCAGGCCAGTGCCGAGGACAGGGTAGCACCAAAGATCCCTGCTGTGATGAGGGGGCCAAATCCAGACACCATGCTCATGCTCTGTCCAAAAAAAAGGAGGTCAGGAACCCCACCACCCCCAGCTCATTGCCCTCCACTCTGGCCCTGAGGCGTTTCCGGCCCTGAGGGGTTTCCATCCCTAAGGGTCCCATCCTGCTGCCCTCAGGGCTTTTCCATTGACATTATCCAGGCAGTGAAGTCCTGTCACGTCCAAGAAAACAAGGAAGATGTGCTCCTTAGTGCATGCCCATGAGTGGGTGTCTCCCAGGGTGCTGGGCACAAGGCTGCTCTGGAAAGCCCACCCCTTGCAGCACAAATGCAGCCAGTAGAAGGGACTGGGGCAGGTGATGGCCCCAAGCATCACCTGGTAGTAGTTGCTGAGCCCATATCTGCAGCTCTGGTGCTGGGCACAGGCAGTGAAGTTCCAGCCAAAGGCACAGGCCAGTCCCTCACAGCCTGGAGAGTCCACTGCTATGCTGTCGTTCAGGCTGCCTGAGGCATCCCGGACCACACAGGAGCCTGGGGGGACACAGCACAGCACCTGCTCAGCACCTGCTCACTTGCCATCCCAGCACAGGGTCAGCATCTCTCCATGGCTTCCAAGTCCCTGTCATGGGGCTGCCTCACTACACAGTGGCTATGAGCAATGCCACAAGCTGCACTGCCCTCCCAGGAGGACTTTGCCCTCTCTGTAGCGGTAAGAACACCTGGACCTGTGTCAATCACACAAAGTATTGGTGCCAGCATCCACAACTTGTTCCCCCCACCTGCATCCTCCCAGAGGGTCCCACCCAGCTCACCTGAGGATGTGCTGCTTACCAATCGTAGCAGAAAGCACCAAGTAAGACACAGTGGTCCAGAAGATGGCCATTAAGGTGCCCTTGGGGATGGCCACAGCAGGATCCTGCCCAAAGGAGTTGCAGAGAGATGTAAGACTGCTCTCCAGCAGCTCTGCTAAAATGGCACTTTAGCTGCTGCTGCTACACAAAAGGAATTTGAATCCCTTGCCACATGAAGCCTCATAGCATTTCCTGGCAGAGCTACCCCCAAAGATTCCAGAATAAATCAGATAGGGTATAAAGATTGGATCAAAACCAAAGCCCTGGGGAAAATGGGGCCTGAACCCTGAGAAATGCCAGCACAGACAGCAGTGGTCAAAACCCACCTTAAGGTCTCCTGAAATGTTGGCACCAGCCAGGATGCCAGTTGCTGAAGGGAAGAAAATGGAAAACAAGCCAAAGAAGGAGCCGTCGGGTCCGCGCCAGTTGGGCACAAAGTTCTGAGCAAAGATGTCGGCTGAGGAGAAAGCAGAGAAGTGTTTGGGGCCTCCCAACCACCTTTCTGCTGCCTGAAGCATCTCAGCACTGGATGGAGGCACATTGCTGGTGGTTGGTAACCCACAGAGGAAGACACCAAGCTTCTCATGACACCTCTCAGCGAGGAGCAACTTCCCCCAGCAAACTGCTCCCTCAACTGTGGCAAAGAGTCAGGCTTCAGAGACGTGCTTAGATCTGTTAACTGAAACCCCAACCCATGGTGGACCCACCTCGGTAGCTGAAGAAGCCCTTCGCCTGCTTCTCGGCAGTGGCTGGGATCACTGTCCCCACCAGGTAATTTATGAAGGAAACCAAGATGACCAGGAAAAACAATATCTGAGCCTGCCAGACCAGAAACAGCCAGCTGAGGGGGTGGGGTTTGGGAGTCAAGAGGGTGACAAACTCATTAGGATAAACCCTCACCCATTTCTGAGGAGCTTCAGGCATCCTGAGCTCCCCAGACACCCAGTGGGCAGCAAACATGGCTCGTACAGCCCAAGGGAATAAGGTGAGCCGAAGTGAGTGTTACCTTGGCCTCCCACTCCATGCCAGCCAGGGAGATGCCCAGCAACACCGTCACAGTGATGACCCCGATGATGCGGATGTCGTTGGTAGGATCCACGATGAGGGAGTTGTGCTCCTGGAGAGGGGGAACTGTCCACAAGGCAGAAAAAACCTTTCCCCTACCAAACCACCGGGATCTCCACGGGTTTTAGCAGCCAGTGGGTGTCGGTGGCCCAACGTTAACACAAATGCTGATAATTAACACAGGCTGTGCAGGGAGGAGATGAGGATGGAGGAGGTGGAGGGAATGGGAGCCAGAGAACACACAGAACCACTTTCTTACTTGCAGCAGGTCTCGGACAGTTTCAGCAAAGCCGACCGTGTGCATGGCCACAGCCACCGCGTTGGCGAAGGCAAAGATCAACCCGATGGAGCCGCCCAGCTCCGGCCCCAGGCTCCGTGAGATGAGGAAGTAGGTGCCCCCTGAGGCAGTGGGAACACCACAAGTCATTAGCTGCCTCCCCCATGGTTTTGCCTCTTGTGGCCCATGCTGAGATCACATCCACAGAGCAGCCCCAGAGGTGGAGGAGACCCCCCGGGGTGGCTGAAAGCTGTGCCAAGAGGTTGGACACACTACCTGACTTCACTTTGCCGTTGGTGGATATGGCAGAGATGGACAAGCCGGTGATGGTGGTCACTGTCACTGACATGAGGATGATGAGCCATGTTAGGGCTGTGGAGAGAGGGCATTGCTTTGTTCCTGTACCACCCCAGCCCCATAGATGTCCCAGTCTTCCCTAGGGGACCTCCAAAGACTCTACACATCACCCCCACTGCTGGCATTTCCACCCTCCAAGCCAAGCCAAGGTGTTCTGAGACACCAGTGCCACCATCCTGCCTGTGACATGACACAGCACCCACCGATTCCTGCCTGAGCAGTGATCCAGGGCAAGCGCAGGTAGAGGATGACTCCCCAGATGTTCAGCATGCAGCGAATCTGGAGGGGACAGAGGAGGGGGGGACGAGCCCTCAGCATGTGGGCACCTGGGGATAGCCAGGTCCTTGCTGGCTCTCCTGCTCCTCTGAGCCAAAACCGACCCGCTGAGGAGGGCAGGGAAGCTCCCCGAGTGCAGATGCTTGTGAAAAAATAGACAGAAAATGGGAAAAACTTTGTCGATGAAGGGTAAAGACATCCAGCCCCTGCTCAGCCAATGTGGGAGGGCAGGGGGATGCTTCCGTGGGACAAGCTGCACTCACCATCACACCCTTCACCCATCCGAAGCGGACGGGCTCCGATGGGGGGACCCTGCCCGGCTCCCCTGGCTCCTCCTCAGGCTCGGCCTCTGTCAGACCGTTACTCCGCTGCGGGTCACACACTGGGGTGCGGAAATGGCCGGGATCTGGCTGCAGGGATGAGGGGATGGGTGGGGGGTGAGAGTGGACAGGGCCAAAGGCAGCCCAAGGTGAGCTCTGGCTGAGCACACAGCTGGAAACAGCTGAGTTGTCCCTCTGGATTTTCCTGGGACCATCCCCAGGATGTGCCCAGGCACAGCCCCAGTTAGGGCTTCGATAAGCAAGGAGAAAGTGCCAGAGCAGGGACACACGGTCAGGGGATGCTGGAGCTGCCAATGGCATAGCCAAACCCCTCTTACCTTGAGGATGGAGTGGAGGTCGGCCAGTGAGGGCCTGCCCTTCCCAGCATTTCCCACCCCCTTGCTGTTGGCATAGTGCTCATAGGCCGGCACCACATCCACTGTGTTGTAGCCGAAGGTCCTAGTGCAGAGGGTGCTGCCAGAGAGGTGGGTGCTGTCGCAGCCGGCCCCCTCAGATGGTGCGTAGGGACCCCGGCCAGCCTCCTCCATGCCCAGGAGGGTGCTGATGGTGAAGCGGCCACTGCAGCGGGACAGGGTGGTGGGAAGCTCTGGGACAGGCAGCTCGGCCATTGTCCCTGCTGGGTGAGGGACAGGGTGGAGAGGGACTCCCCAGCTTTATACGCGGTAAAACCGGAGCAAGGCACCCAGCACCCACCCGCCACCGTTGCTAAAGGGGAAAAGGAATCGGCTTGAACCACCCCAAACTGGTCAGGGGGAAAAAAAAATAGCTGGAAGGGGTATCAAAACCACTGTAATCAGTGGCGCTGCCACCCAGCGCTCGATGGTGGTGGTGATAAGGGATTTGAGATTAAGTCCTAAGGACAGATTGTCAGAGAAACATGGTGCTGAACTTGCCTCCAGCCCTGACCTGAGAACATTCAGTTCCCACCAGGACTTATTATGGAAAATGGGAGCAAAGACTCCCACGCACCTTTCACCCCTCCCTGTGATACTGACCCAGCCCATCCCATAAATCACCTTGGCCAGCCTCCGGCTTGCTGCCTGCAGCGCTGATGCGGGCTGGATATGGGGAGGGAAACAGCCCCTTTTATATCCCAGTGAAACCAGGGGAATGGGGGGAGCATGACATCAAGGGATGGGAGGGATGTCTCTGCTGGGACTCAAGGCCAGGGGGCTGGGGAGATGGAGAGACCAGGGACATGGTGGTGGCAGCTGCCATCCCACGCTGACTGCCCTGGGCTGAGAGCTGGCAGATCTCCAGTGCTGGGCAGCAGAGACCGGATGCTGCACTCCTGACCCCAGGGAGGGGGAACTGCTGAGTACTCAGAGTTCACAACCCTGATTTAGTGAAAAACCACTTAAACCCTTCTCTACACCCCACAAAACACAAGCCGAGGCTGCGCCGCTGCTCAGTGTTCTCCCTACAGCCAGCGAGGGATGGGCGCCTTTCATAGCTCCGCAGCCTGGCATCACACATGCTTCTAAAAGCAGTTCCTGATAAGATCTCCACAGACAGCAGGTAATAAAATCTAAGGGCAACACCAGAGCCCATTTGAATTTCAGTCCTGCTGTGCTTTGCAAACAAATGGAAAATCTGGGCCACCTGCCCTCCGGCCCTCGTGCGCATTCACGCGCCCCCTTGAACCTGCTTTCTGAGGACTCACTGTGGTGGGCGTGGGCAAGCAGACCCCCCCACACCTGTGCAAGCCCTGGCACGGCCACTGCCCCAAGGAGCTGAGGACGGGTGGCTCTGCCTGCGGCTGCACAGCTTGGCCCGTGGAACGCCCAAGCAGCACTGCCTGAAATGCAGGTGCTGCCACCACCATGCCCAAGCCAGATGGGGAGGAGGGAAAAGCCTCAGCACCTCCTGAGAGGTGGGCACCAGGTTCCTTTTACAACAGAGGTAGCAGAAGACTCATGCCCAGCGGAACTAGCTTTATTTTAGAACCTTTATTTCATAAACCCCACTAAATTAGAATCATAGAATTGTTTTGATTGGAAAAGACCTTTCAGATCAATTCCAACCATTAACCCAGCACTGCCAGGGCACCACTAAACCATGTCCCTCAGCACCACATCTCCACAGCTTTCAAACCCCTCCAGGGATGGGAACTCCCACCACTGACCTGAGCAGCCTGGGCCAGCCCTTGACAACCCTTGTGGGGATTATACCCAAACCAAACCTCCCCTGGTGCCACTTGAGCCAAACCAACACAAATCTCTCAAACAGCGAGAGGTCTCTGTTAAATACAGCACAGTCAAAGACACTCTGGGAGAGACAAGAGGACTCCAGGTGCCGGGTGAAGAGCGAAGTGAGTGGTATGATGCAACCCTGGTGTAGTGAAATAGCCGGATAGTAGGATGCGCTTGTCGTCGGCCTGATTCACAACACCAGCTGCAGCAACAATACCAGGAGCCTCTGGCGCTGCGAGGAGAGCTCAGCGGCGTGTCCCTCGCCACTCCTGCCGTGAAGAGGTGCCAAGTTGCTTCCACAGGGCTCTCCCTCACTTCCAGCCATCGCCCGCTTCCTTCTGGCTGTTAAACACATCAAGTGAACCCAGATGGAGCGAGGCCGAGAACGCTGCGAGGATCCACACGCAGCTTCTCTTAACGCTCGCCAAAGTGCTGTGTTGCAGGAGACCTTTGATGAGGTTGGAATTGTCCTGTTTCCATCCCTGTGGAGGAGGGAACCTACCGCCCTGGGTGACACGGACTCAGCACTGAGAACCCACTAAACTGAGCAAGGCTGCAGGGAAGGAAGCTTGGGAAGAGAAACAAGATGGTTATCCACGCAACTGCTGGCACCCATACCTGATGGGGAAGCTCCCCCTCCTCTTCCAGACACCACCTCCATCCATCCAGCTTCAGAGCCAGACAGAAACGAGACAAAAATGCTAGGAAAGGGAGACGAACAGTGAGCACTGTCCTGCCTCACAGACACAGAAATGGAATTTCTAATATCCTGGAGAGGCTGGGGTTTGTTACAGCTGGGGAGACAAGTGTTGAGAGGGAATGAGAATAATAAAAAAAAATAATTTTTCCTGAGCACAATTCCTCTGGCAAGGAACAAGTCCAAGTGCTGTTTCAGATAAACACAGCAATGGTAGGAGACTGGTGGAGAACAGAGGAGCCACCTCATGTAGCAGGTCTTCTCTGGACAGACTGTCTGGAAAACAAAGAAATCAGGATCAAGGTGCAGAATCTGCAGTGAGTGGGGAAAGCCACAAGCAGGTGGAGCAGCAGGAAAGTCTCTCATAGCTGGAGGCAATAAACTGTCTGTACCAGCTTGTACCCCAAGGTGACAGCACAGGCACCAATGGGAAAATACAAGAATTAATGGTTTTGTGGGGATAGAAAAAACCCAACCCATGACACCAAACAACAGAATTGAGAAGATCAGACCCACCAACAGCAGCTCCACAACAGTGTTCAGGAGGGGCCCACAGATTTGTTGGGTTTTTTTGTTTGTTTCTTTATTTCAGAAACCCTGTTACTCCTCACAGGAGCTGGTTGTCTTCTGTTAGCTCAGATGCTTTCATCAGGAACTCCTGGACAGAGCTTTGTGGGTTTTTTTTCCTCAGCTTAAGGAAAAAGCTTTCCTTAGCTTAACTCAGACAGTTAACAGAGGGCAGCAGCTTACACTGAGCATTCCTGGACTCCTCTGCAGCACTCGGGAACATTTTACTGCCCATGAGCCGTGCAAAACAAACCTGGAGAGACTGCATGACCCACACTGGCACACATCACATGTTTTCAAGGTAAACACCCTTTCACATTTCCCTCCAATCTCCTCCAGCAACATGAGCTGCTGCATCTCATCTACCTGGAGGATTAGTCCTGGAATAGGAAAAAGCAGAAGGAATTATCCCAAATTTCATCTGCAGCACTCTTTTCTTGTACAGAAGGCAGAGCTCCACTGACTTAAAAGATTTATCAGTTCATACTAATACATTTAACTCCGACGACCATCCACAGCTCTGCTGCAAACTGTGCCTGGCTGACTGCAAGCAGTAACTAGTAATAGTCTTAGGGGCGTGACTTCCTGGGGTTTATCTCCTCTGTTTGTCCATCACAGAAGGACTACCTTGGCTTTGGAAAGTATGAAGTAATTGAGTTTCTGTTTGGCTTAGAAGGGACCAGAGGCTGGAGTCACAAGCACTGAGCACAAAGACAGCAAACTTCTTATCAAATCATTTTCTCTAACACCTGAGAAGCACTAGAAAGCATCTACTATACATGTCCTCAAAGAGCAGACAGAGAAAGGGCAACTTGCTGTTTTTAAAAGGTGCCCAAGTTCAGTGTTTGACATGGGAAACATGACAGAAGGCAGATGGGCAGAAGACACCAACACAAGGTCCTACAAACAGCAGAGATTAAGATCTGAATTCCAGAGGACTTTCTGACCTCACATGAAGGGTGGAAAGGGAATTGCAACAGGAAGGTGGTCTGCACCCTTCCCAACAGACTCTGGCAGACCCTGTCCCTCTGTTGCCCAGGTCATGGGTTGCCTGAGGACAGGCAGAGCCTCACTCATCAGCCTCTCTGTATGGGAGGTGGCTGGATGTTGGGAGTAACCCAGGAGCAGGGTTTACCCTGCAGGACCATACATAGGGCAACCCTGGCCCAACCAGGGCTATCAGAAAAGACCCCAGGCCCTGCCACCTGCTCTCTGGTAGCCTGTTCTCAGGGGGCTGGATGAATTCTCAACTGAGACACACCAAGAAACATTCCCACATGAACATGACAGACATTAAGAGCTACTAAACCTTTCCACACTGACTGCTGACACTTGATGTCAGGTATCTCAATTCCCCCACCCCAACAGTAACTCCTAGGTCACTCACCTGGTCCCGTTTACTCACAGGGTGGTGTCCAGGTGTCCCTCAGCCTTCAGCTGGCATGATCCTGACCATGCTACAGGACTGCTCCACGCCATACACATCCCTAGCTCTATTGGCTGGGAGCCCCAGCAGACAGTTTGTTAATGCCATGAGAAATGGGTTTGGCAAGTTAATCACTTTCCTTCCAGTCCAAAGGTTCACAACATTTATGCTACAACATTTCTGGTGGAAAAAATAATTAGGAAATTGTCATCGAGTCAGTCAAACATCACTCTGTGCCACTGAACTCAGATACTGCAAAGTGGAGGTGACCACACAAAGGTTGCAACCAACCCCCACGCTTTGTTGCCCATTCTGCCTCCAGCACAACCTATATTCTTGTATCCCAGTAAAAGAGGTGGTGTGAGGTGAGGCAGCATGAGGCAGAATGGTGTGTGTGGGCAAAGCAGCCACCACCACTCCTCCCATCCTGTTCCAAAGATGAGCAGCTCTCCTAAAGAGAAAATCTTTCACTGCAACATGCCCCTTGGGCTTTCACACCAATTTAATTGTAGCTCAAAACGTTTACAGCTGTTTTTTACTGCCCCCCACTTCAACAGACCTCAGATTTCCCAGTAAACCAACAGTGATACCCACCCATGCCCAGTACATACATGCTTGGACTTCGCTGGTCAGCTTCCTTACTTCTGGTGAACTCAATACAGGATGGTTTTGGATGCAACTGGCTAAACCCTGTGTGCCCATCACAAAAAAAACCCCTCTCCTAACAAAATATATACCTGTTTCCAATCCCAGCTGCTCCTGCATGAGCTTCAGCAGAGTTTCAAGGTTTGCAGAGCTGTGTATGTCCCAAGAGCTCGAAGGTGGCTCAGGGTGGAGGAGTCTGGGCAGCATATGCAGCTCCTCTGTGCCACACAAACACACGTGCCATATGGGATGACGGGATAGTGTCATGTGCGTGGTGTAGCAGAAATGGATTTTCAACATTTAACTTCACATGCATTCAGAAAAAAAAAAACCAGCAGCCTAAAATTTCGAAGCTGGGTGTTCAGGAAGCATTGAAGTTTTCTTCTGCTACAAAACTACTTGTTCACCTCCCTGCTGCAGCTCTAAGATGTCTTTCTGTGCACAGCCCATGAACTACTTAAGAACGCTTTTTGAAACAGAAACCAATCCAAAGTGAAATGAATAAAAACATAAAACCACACACACAAAAAAAAGATGAAAATAAAAAATGTCAAAACCAAATAGAAATCAAAAGAAATTTATTTCTGTCAACCAAAATACAGAATACAAAAGGACACTGGTCCCACCCTCTGGACGTACGGAAGACGCAGGCCCCGAGCCAAAGCTGCTCTGCTAGTTCATGAGAACCTCCATCTGCACCAGCCGCGCGTTCGTGTCTCCCGAGGTTCTGTACGGGATCATCCCGGCAAACGTTATCAGCGCGCGAGCCTGGGACCGGAGTTGCTGAAAAACAAACCAACCAACCCAAAAACACAGAAAGAGAAAGTATGGTTAGTTTAGTACCAAAAAGCCCACGGTGAAAGCTGAGCTGGACAGGAGAGAAACATTTGTCTTGTCGAGCAAGCAAATGTCATTTTTATTCCTCAGAGTTGCTCCCTGAAGAGCACATCTTTGCATTTAGAAGGAAATCCAATTATTTCCTTTTCCAATCATTAAAAGTTTGTTGAATAACCCTTCTGCTTAAAAAAAGAAAAATATTCCATTTCTTTAAAATTACCCAAGATAAACCATTTTCAACGACACGGGGTGTTGCTGTCCCACAGCTATCTGACCATTACTGCTGAAGCGGGGCCTTCCCTGGCACCCCATTCAGTCCCACCTTGCAAAACAGCGAGTGTTGAAATGCAGCACTGAGGGTCTCCCAGCAGAAGCCCCAGAAGGGAAGTGGTGCTGCTGCACACAGCTGGGGGTCTCTAGCATCCCCTATGACACACCAACAGCCTTCCAGGCTGTTTGTTCTGTATCACGACAGCAGATGTACTCAGTACCTCCAGAAAGCTTTGCCTGAAACCACCAAAGCCCTTCTTGGGCACCAGAAGGATACATAACAGTTGAAGGAATTCAGGAATAACAGGTTTTCTTTGTCAAAACTGTTAGTAAATTGAAATTGAAAAGGAGAACTATTCTGGTAACTGGCAGAGGTCAGATGAACACAGAAAACCCCAACCTTTGTGGAAAACTGTGAAGATTGGATGTTTTGATTGCTCACAGTGTTTTCTTCTTAAATATTCTGAATCTCTGAATTACTTTGCTCAAAGATCCCACTGTTTAATCTACTGGCTGCAGGGAAAGCCAAAGCAGCTTTGGCTGCCGCAGGCACGTGGATGGTAAATGTGACAGCAGGAACATACAAACTGGGAAGTGACTGAAACCCATTACACGGCTGGGAATAGTTATAAACACCATTCCTGGTGCCCACCTGGGCAATTTTGCCTGGTGTTCAGGGGGATGTCAATGGCACCAGAGGAGCTTGAGTAGTTGACTGTGGAAGAGCCAGGATGCTCATCTGTTTTGAGATACTGTCTGAATGTTACTGCTTCAGCTGTGCAAAAACCCTTCAGCTTTACACCCGGGGCAGGAATGTATGTTTCCTTCAGCCATTTAATGTTCAGTTTCCATTACCCTGTCTACAGGAAAGCTGCAACTGTCTACAGAGCCCCATGGCCTGGCTGTGGCACAGAGCAGAGCTCCCCCCTTGCGCTGTGCTCTTGCCTGGCTGAAGATGGATCGATGCCCAAGCTGCAGATGGCATGGCCGGGGATGCAGCACAGGCACATCTCCCTGCTTTGAGCATTTGGACCTCTGCAGTAAGCAGCAAAGCTGAGAGTGACCCAATTGCCAAGAGATCCCAGAGCAGTTTACACAGCTGTAGGTTACCACCAATGCGCTGGCTACTTAACAAGGTGGCCTGAAAAACCACTTGCTCAGTCCCAGTAAATGCTCCAAGTCTGTTACACAGAGAGGTCACGTCTTTCTGCCTGGCTGCTGCTAAGTGCGGGTCAAAACTAGGTGATAGATAAAAAAACCCAACCCCAGAACATTGAGGTGTCTGACTCCTTGGAATTAAAATATTAGGAGGCAAAAACTCTCATTGCAACTAAGAAAGGCTTAGGAGCAATGCAAGCTACTGTTCCCTCCACCTGTTCAGTAGCAATGATACCTGAGCTGGTCTGTTTTTAAAAAACAAAACACGAGAGGTTGTAAAACTTCAGGAAGAACAAGCAAAAATTTGCAGAGGTTAAGAGCGGCCTGAAGGTCTAGATGTTCTATTGGCTCTAATTACTTAATGAATGTAAGAGGTGCTTGCGACTCCAAATGAGACCACAAATGAAAAAAAAAAGAATTCCATTCCTTTCCTGATCTAATTTTGCCACTGAGATAAGGTCCTTGGGCTGCTCTGGAGAGCTGGCCAGCATATGACATTGCTGTCTCATGGCCACAGTATCTGGGTCAAGGCTGGCACTGCAGCCACTGTTCCCAGCACCGCAGGCTGGGTTCACTGCAGTCGCTGCCCGAAATCTGCCAAAATGGATCAGGCCAAGTGGGACAGGGCTTTGCTTCCTCATTCCCCAAACTAATTAATGGATACACACTAAAAAGAAAAGACTCAAAATACAGCTTAGGCGATTTCACTCTGACATAAACAAAGTACATTCAACAGCAGCTGTGACCCCAAACCTGATAATTTCTGAATAAAACGCATTCCATCTCCAAAGCAGGACAGAAGAGGTTCCAGCAGAGAGCATTACTGGTTCAGGGCACTCCACAGGCACCATTCCTCTCTACCCTGCCCTTGCTGCGAGGTTGTCAAAGCCCTTCTGCTCCCGACACATTCCAGCAGGATGCCCCTTAGGGCAGCCAGCAGCCAGTACTTGGCACCGCAGGGCAAGTTCAAGAGCCACCCGTTCCTCCTCTGGGGGCAGAGCAACATCTTCGCTTTACACAAAGTTTAAGTTATGAGAGACTATTCTCAAGACTAAGTAATTGAGCAAGTTAAAAGCAGAGACCATTAGAGATTCACAGTTATTTGAAGCCTAATCCCTTGAAACTAGGGGAAAAAGGAAATAAGAACACTTGTCAGACAGTGAAGATTATAATCTTACCGAATCTCTGTCTTCCATTACCCGCTGGGGTCTGGCAGGAGTGGCTGAGCTTGTGCCTTTCATCCTCTTATACTGAGTGAATAGAATATTCATGGTTGCAAGCAGGACCTCCGATAAATTGTGTCTGATCTACACAAGGAAGGGAGGAAGAAAAAACAAAGAAGAAGAAAGGACACAGCAAAATGAAGAGCACATTGACAAAGTCATTACCCTTGCTACAATACATCAGCAAACCAAGGGTGATATTTACTGATGTAACAGGCACACACTGAACAGCTGCCTCTGCTGGGGCTACACAAATGCTGCAGCATTTTGAGACAGACGTGCAATGGCTGCACCTTTCTGTTTGATACCAACAGTTAAGCTCAACTCAAAGCACCCAAATACAAAACACTCAAAAGCACTCCAACACACACTGACACCCTCCAGTTAAAACAGTTCTAGAGCAGTAACAGCCTTCCACTGTGCTTTGTCTGCTAATATCCCCAACACACCAGTTCCTCTAACTTGGAGGGAAGGAAAGAAACCCTAACAAAAGAATTTACTTGAATGAATGCAAAATAATCCCATCCTATTTCCCTGTTTAAATAACAACAATGGTTAGATGACAAGGCTTTAGAATCCTTTTAACAAAGCAAAAGGCTTTTAGAAGCTAAACCTAGGAGACATTACTTACTTCATCGCTGAAATTCCGGAAGGCAGCAACTCTTTCCTCTATGCAATCCTGGCTAAGAGGCACAAGCTTTAGGCGTTCAATAATCTTCAAAAAGAAAAGCAGGAATCAGAGTGGATAATCAACATTTTATGCACTGTATACTAATAAACTATGTTATTTGAAGTCTTAATTAAATGCTCCTTATTCCATTGAAGAGAAGTAATTTTGTTGTTATTCATTAGTTTATCTCCTCACTTTGTTGAGGAGCAGAAATATTTTGTTCAATGTCTACGAAACAGAAAAAGACCTTCCCAATTATCAAGCAACAAATTATCAATTCCTGTAGCACTGCAGCACCTTCTAACTCATTAAATAGAATTTTTTGTTTTAAGTGATGTTGTTTGAGACACACGGAGCTTTCAAGGGCTTTAGGAAGGCTGGGCTTCAAACGGAACTCTCAAAACTTACATCAAAGGCCCTGTCAATGTGACCAGCGTGATATTCATCAAAAAACGTCATTAAGTCTAGCAGAAGGTAGAATGTGGAGTCAACGGATTTCTTTGCACTTATCCCCTGAGCTTTGTACCTGAAAGAAATTGTTTTACAATTTTATTGCATGAAATGGCAACCATTTACAAACGTGCTTTTGCAATTCTTGGAAGCAGCAACATCAAGCACAAGGACAAAAGGCATCTAACAAAAGGACAGCTTTAATTTTCTTTAACTAGGAGGCAGAATTTTCACAGGCTGGGGCTTTTTAAAAATACTTCTAGTCTCACCTAGTTTTCCATCAAATGCAGCATTTACTTCCTTTAATATGTTTACATTTCCCATATTAACAGGGAAGTGGTGCCAGGAACCAGAGACCTGCAAGGCAAGCGCTGCTAGAACGCTTTTAACACACAGTTTTACAGCAGACAGCTCTCCAAGCACTATCACCTGCTTCAGGCAATAAATTGAGACTTAAAAATGGATTAGAGGCTTCTGCGTGCTCTCTGTAGCTACGCTTGCTAGGAGATGAGCTGAAGGGCTGGCTGCTCTCACTTCTAACAGCAGGAGGGCCGAAAGGAGCTCCTTCCTCAAGGTAACAGCGGTCAGGTGCACGGTACACAGTGGAGGAGGATGCCAGGCAGGATCCTGGACTTTCCTGGTGGGTGTCTGCCCTATTCCAGGAACATCTCCAGAAAGCAGAGGAGGAAAGGAAAGCTGCATCACTTCCACACGGGGAGAAAAGCCCCGTGTTACATTTAATTGGCAAAGAAGATGAGCTAAATCATAACGGTTCCGGGTTTGCATCCATGAAGGTTTGAAGCTGTAAAGGGGCATTACTGAGCAGCAATATTTAGCACTCACACAGATCAAAGCAAATAGCAAAACAAAGCCCATTACAGCCTCTGCTGAAGCTTAAGCTCATCAGTGGTTTAATTCTCCTTAATGTCAGTTACCAAATGAGTCTCTCTCTAAGTCAATAGGGCACCAATTTTCACTCAGTCTGCAGCCCGACTAAATGAGGGAAATGCTGACTGAAAGAGTGACAGGCAAATGCCAGTTGTCAGAAGAAAGGAAAAGGCCTCTGACCAAAATCAGTATGTTTCTCTATTTGCCTCCCTGGTTTCAAAGTGCCAGCAAGTGTGCTCCATTTATTTTTATTCTCTCCCCACCAGAACTGTTGAGGAAATGCATGACATTTCTCACAGGAACCCTCAATTTGCTCTATTAAAACATAGGAACTGTCCTTGGCAGTCACTGTGACAAGATCCACCAAAAGGAGAGGACGTAAAAAATCCCAAAGCTATTTTGCAATTACAGCTTTTCAGAAGCAGGTTATTCCTAATTTCTATCTGCTAATGAATCTTGAGCACTGCTATCTCTCAGACACCTATCCTAATTAACACACTGACACTGCAGGGTGACATTCCTTTTGGTGACTTCCGTGTCTCTCTCTTTTCTAAACACCACACAGCACTTTCCTAAAGTGACAGGCTGTGGTTCTCTAGTTCCATTAGCCATATACACATCTCAGTTTAAATGCTCCCTTTTTAGCTTTCATTACAGCAGCAGGGAAATACAGTTTTCAGACAGCTACTGAACTCACTGTTTTGCTGCTACTACTCAGAATTACTGGGTTTGTAGCTCTCTCAATACTACTTCAAACAAGTGAGCTGTATGTGATGGTTCTGCAACAGTTAGGATATTTTGCTTTATAAATCATCTAAATGACACAATTTGTTACATTTATTACTCCTTACTAGACTCTGTCACCAGTTGGGAATCCTGCAATTCCCTTTTCCTGATTCACCTACAGATAAAAGCTTCTTGGCAAATGTACCTGCCCTGCTCCTGAGGATTATGTTTCTGGTTTCAGTATTACAAGCCATCAGGAGCAGAAGAGGGTAAATTCTGACCTATTCTCTGACTTCCTGAATGCACTGAAACCTACTTAGGAACTAATAATCACTGAGCTGACAGTCCTAGGTCAGGTCCAGGCTAATCACCCAGTCCTGCCCCCTTGTTTTACCTCTCAGCAATGGAATGAGCCATGTTCTTCAGCCGCTCCTTGTTCGACTGGGGAGTGCCAAACTGGGGAACCACGGGACTGAGGAGCTTGTTCATCAGTTCTAAAACTTTGTCAGAATTCTGTTGGTATTAGAAGATACACACAAATTATAAGGACATGATGGGACTTCAGTGTTTTAAACTCACTGAAAAATCAGACAGGTGTTGAGCAGTGGTGCCTTACTGCAAGCCCTGAGATGATTCCCTCCCATAAAAAGTCAAGATTGTACCAGCCATGAGCAACAGAATGATTCATAGATTCATAGATTCATAGATATTAGGGGTTGGAAGGGACCTAGAAGATCATCTAGTCCAACCCCCCT
>JAOEGS010007759.1:0-53640 GCA_025447755.1 Corythornis vintsioides
AGTTTGCTCTCTAGGTAATTCTGTTTTATGACACTTTGTGCATGTTCAAAGGAGACAGAGATTTATTGAAAAGCTACCTGTGTTTTATCTTAATCAGTTTTTTGATGATTTCCATGTGTGGCTGTTCTTTCAGGCACAGCTAGCCCAGAAGACAACACTAGTCAATGATTCAAAACTGAAAGAGCAGGAGTTCAAAGAGCAGGTAAGGGTGCTGTGTGAACAAGTAAAAGGTGCTCTTGTTTGATACTTGGTGTTTGCAGCATTAAAAGGTTTGTTCTTTTCAAGTGATGATGTAACACATCACCACATGGGTACTGTGGAAACAGAACACATGTGAAATAGTTCTGACTTGTACATGCTCTCAGAAGATCTGTGCAGTTTCACAGTCCTCCTTTATCTCCTGAGAATGGAAGTACCACCTGCTTGTGTTACAATTTTTAAATGTTTTTCCTCCTTCCTTAAAAAGCAAATGCATTTTGCTTTCATGGAAGTAATCATAGTATGGGTGGGGTTAAATTGAACATCTCATCATCCTGCTTCAGCAGGGGGCCCAGGATCACATGGTCCTGGCAGGTTTGGCATCTCATCAGAGGAGACTCCTATTCCAGGGCTCCATCACCCTCAAATAAGTTTCTCCTTACATTTAAGTGTCAACTTCTTGTGTTGTAGTTTGTGCCTGTTGCCCCTTGTCCTGTCTCTGGGCACCACTGAAGAGAGGCTGAAGGAAGATGATTCTTAGCTGAAAGCTGTTTCAGTTATGCTTATTTTAGATGCTTGTGAACACCATTTGAGTTTTTGACTGTTGTCTGTTTAGATTAATGTGCTGGAAGACCGACTGAAACATTATGAGAAGAGTATGTACATGACATCAGTTGGAACACCATACAGAGGCAAGTACACAGTTTTCATTGCAAATAAGGTTTTTGCTTGAAGGATATGCTTTGGTTTAGACAGTTATTAAAACAGCCTCTCTAAACCACTTGTATGATATTTTTATGGCATCTTATCCCTGTTTTGTTTGTTATTTTAGAGCTGGTGTGTGATTTCAGATGAACAAATCACACAGCATTTTGTTTGATGTTTATTTTTGTGTCACACGGTTAAAAGAGCTCTATGTCAGACTTCTGAAGGTTTTGATACCCCCAGGGGGAGTGGTACTCAGAAGAAGATGGGGAGGAATTAGCCATTTGTCTTGGCTAGCTAAATATGCATTTTATAACTTGAAATTTCTTAATACAAGCATTAGAATTTAGGGAAGAAAAATAGCAGAGAATAACATAGTTCAGCTGGAAAGGCCTTACAGTGACCATCTAGTTTGACTACCTGAGCACTTGAGGGCTGGCCCAAGTTGAATTTATTGTCCAAATAAATGCCTCTTCAACACTTGACAGGCCTGGAGCATTAACCACCTCCAGGAAGCCTCTTCCAGGGTTTGGTCAGGCTCTTGTAAAGAAATGTTTCCTCAGGTCAAGTCCAGACCTTTCTTGATGGCTGCAGCCATTGTCACTCAGCATCTCCATCTCCTCTCCCCAGGAAGCTGTAGGGAGTGGGGAGGTCACCCCTCAGCCCCCTCCTCCAAACTAGACAAACCCAGAGGTCTCAGCTGCCCCTCAGAGGACATGTCTGACAGCCCCAGCTTTGTACCCTCCTCAGGGCAGTCAAGGACCTTCAGGTGCTTTATGAATGATGGGGCCCAGACCCACACACAGTGCTCAAGGTGAGGCCTCACCAGTACTAAATACAGCAGAACAATCATCTCTTGGCACTGGCTGGCTGTGCTGGGTTTGATGAACCCCAGGATGGGATTTGCCTGCTTGGCTGCCAGGACACACACTGCTGACTCCTGTTGAGCCTCCTGTCACTCAGCACCCCCAGACCCCTTTCTGCAGGGCTGTCTCCAGCCACTCCTCTCCCAGCTGAGGCTTGTGTCCAGTGTTGCTCCATCCCAGGTGCAAAATCCAGCATTTGTTCTCCTTCAGTTTCCTGCTATTGGTGAAACTTAAATTAATATATTGACTCAGAGTATAAATATTGTCTTATTTTGTTTATACAGATGGTAACCTTCACCACACTAATGTTTCCCTCTTTGAGGAGCCTACTGAGTTTGAGTATTTACGGAAAGTACTCTATGAATATATGATGGGTCGTGAGACAAAGGTATGGAAACTGTATATGGTGATGTGATTCAGCTTAGAATACAATTTAACATCTTGCTCTACAGCTTTGAAGGACAATGTGTTTGTGATTCATTACATGCTGATTAATTATTGCCACAGAATTCAGAGGCTTTCACTATTGATTGATTTTTTTTGCCAAAAAAAAATGCATGATCCATACCTGTAAAGACTTTGTCAGCATGCCAAGATGACTGTCAGGGGAAGGAGGGTTGTCCCATCTCACACCAATGTGTCTATAAAGACACAAACCTTTATAGGATAGGTGTGATTTTACTAGCAGTCCTGTTGTCAGTCAAGCTTAATGTACTGTGGAAGCTGGTATACACATAAGCAGAAGTGCTGTTTTGATGTCATCTTGACATAAACATGGTGAGCAACAATAGGATTAAATAATAGTTTCTTAGTAGCTCTGAAGATGATGAAATATCTCTCTAATTGTTGCTTAAAGATGTTTATAGGGCTCCCAAATCTGGTATCTTTTCTAGATAGTATTTATTTACTCTTATAAATGGTGAAGAACAGCACAGCAGGCTTCTTGTTGCATGCTGTAAGCTTGTGAAATCATTCCTGTGGTGGAATTTTCCTAGCTTGTAACAATACTGATGCTTAGAGATTGACCAGGTTCAAAAGAGGTATGTCATAACACAAACATTTTTCTTGAATGATGAATGTTATGTGGATTATTTTTTTCTGTTTATTTTTCCTCCTCCTCCTCCCTGGACTTCTTCCATTCTTTGTTGCCTTGCTTTCAACTTGGATTACTATTAACAAAGAGGATTTATGTAGGTTTCTATATTAATTAGATTTGCTCTCACTGTGCTCTATACAGAATAAAACTTGGTCTGTGCAGGACACCTTGTGGGATTCCTCTTTCTCTTTCTTTTTATCCCATTTTTGACTTAGATATTAATTCTTTTTTTATTAAAAATATAAATCCCTGATTCAAGAAGCCCAAAAATCACAAGTTGCCTTCTGTTCAGAAGCATGTGGCTCATTGGATGGCTCTCCTACTTTAATAACAAACTGAAATAATTTAAGAAAATAAACTACATTACTGGATTTTTATGATTTTTGAATTGTGAGGGACATAGACAAGCAAAAATACTAAAACATTTCAACAATATTTCAGCCTCAAACAGGTCTTGAGACAGCTGCCATTGACTATTGTGGATAGCTGGTACACGGAGCAAATTTGTATTCAAGAAAACCTAATTTGAAACCTTTTTTTAACTCATTAGGGCTATTTCTTAGTGATCTGCAGAACATTGCTCTACATGCCTCAAAGCTTTGGATCATAAAATTATGAGGGATTTTTTTCTTGTTAATAGTGATGTACTAAAATTTCCAGTTGATTTCTTCAATAGCAGCAACAATTGACTTTTGGTCTCCTACAGTTCTAATCTTCTAATCTTTTAATAATAAATAATTGTGATGAGGATTTAGGCAAAAAAAATAGAAAAGTTAGTGGCACTGAGCACATTACTTTGTGTATATGAGAACTGCAGTAGAGGCACTTACTGCTTAATTATAGGAACTATTAATGTGTCAAAATGTAAGCTCTTTGAGCTGAAATGTTTCAACAGGGCTTGCTTTGTTTTACTCTGTTTTCATTTTTATCCCTAGTGAAGTTATATGCAGAGACAATTGTTGCAAATTAGGGCTTAACCTCTCTCTTTTGGCTGCAGTAGTTCTTGTTCTGCAGCTGCTTTGTGGCTCCAGCCTCCCTCTTCATTCCACACATGAGACTGGTAATAAGCAGTAGACATTGTGAGCAGCAATCTTATCTCATCCACATTCTTGAAGAGCAGCAGTAACTGCTTTTGTAGCAATCACCTTCTGTTTGAGCTGTGCTGTGCTTTGACCTTTCTTGTTAAAGTCACCTGAACTTTGTTTTGTGATTTCTGGAGTTTTAAATTCATCTGTTTATAAAGTGGAAATAGTCATTGTCTGCTTTGTTATTCTTACTCTTCTCCTTGAGGATGTGTAAATGATTTGCTTTTGAAAGATGGGGTTGCTGTATACCCCCTAAAAATATTTACACAGCTGGAGTTCCAGATTTGGATCAACTTTCTCAATGTTTCATTTCTTTACACAATATTTGGATGTTTAATAGGGTTGAATCAATAAGGACTGGATAAAAAACTGACTGACTGGATGGCCAGGCCAAAAGAGTGGTAGTGAACAGAGCTAAATCTGGCTGGCATCTGGTCACATGAGGTGTTCCCCAGGGTTCAGTACAGGGGCCTGTTCTCTTTAATATCTTGATTAACGCTCTGGATGAGGGGATTGAATGTATACCTGGTAAATTTGCAGGTGGCACCAAGCTGGGTGGGTGTGCTGATCTGCTAGAGGCTAGGGAAGCTTTACAGCAGGACCTGGACAGGTGAGATCAGTGGGCCAAGGTTAGTTGCATGGGGTTCAACAAGGCCAAGTGCCAGGTCCTGCACTTGGGTCATGGCAAGCTGCAGACTTGGGGATGTGTGGTTGGAAAGCTGCAAGTTGGAAAAGGACCTGGGGGTATTGGTCTGACTGAATATGAGTCAGCTCAGCAGTGTGGGCAGGTGGCCAAGGTGGCCAATGGCATCCTGGCCTTGTACTGGAAATGCTGGCCAGCAGGAATAGGCAGGTGATGGTCACCCTCTGCTCAGCACTGGTGAGGCCACACCTTGAATATTGTGTCAGTTCTGTGTCCCTCACTACAAGATGGACATAGGAGTTGCAGAGCATGTTCAGAAAAGGGCAGTGAGGCTGGTGAAGGGCCTAGAGAACAAGTTCTGAGAGGAGCAGCTGGGGCAGGAGAGGAGCCTCTTCTCCCTGGTGACATGGGACAGAACCATAGAGAATGGCTGCAAGCTGCACCAGGGCAGGTTTAGGCTGGATATTAGACAACATTTATTCACTGAAAGGTTATCAAACACTGGACTGATCTGCCTAGGGCAGTGGTGGAGTCACCATCCCTGGAGGCATATGAATGGTGTGTGGACCTGGTGCATAGGGACATAGTTTAGTGGTGAGCTTGCAGTGTTGGGTTGAAGGTTGGACTAGCTGATCTTTAATGTCCCTTCCAACCAAAGACATTCTGTCATTCTCTGACTCTTGGGTGCCATGTGCCTCAAAATTGCTTTTCATAGAGGCCACAGTGTGGTAGGACTTGTAACAAACCCTGTGTTGTCTTAATGGACTTCAGAAAGCTTATGTTGTGTTACAGCAGCTACAGTTTGTGACAGTGTGAAATGAGGAATCTGCAAGGTTTTCATATAGTTTGTATAATATACATATATGATGTGAAACAAGTAGTTATATCTTACTCATTTCACCATGTTTTCTGCTAATGTTACTAAAAATAGCATCCAGTATTAAGTGAAATGCATTTTAAATACTACAAAGCATCTAAACACGTAGGAAATTACTTACAGATGACCTCTTTCTTTGTAGACAATGGCCAAGGTTATAACAACAGTGCTGAAGTTCCCAGCAGACCAAGCTCAGAAGATACTAGAACGAGAAGATGCACGACCTTTGGTAAGTTATCTAAGTAAATCGAGTTTCTACAAGAGATTAGATTGCAAGAATTAAGGAATTTGGAACTTTCTCTGAAGTCTTATTTTTCCCTATGTCCACATTCAAGATAAGTCCTTTTCTCCCTCCTTCCCTCTTCTTCAGTGGAATGTCAAATTCCAGCCATAGGTTTGAGTTCATAGCAAAAGAAAGGGGGTGGGGGGGGAAACCAAGCATATTTTCTTAACAAGTGTTTATCCTCCTTGGTTAAGTTGTAGTTCTGATAGGTATGTGTGGAACAGAACAAAGCAAGTTCAGTCCTCACTACTGTTCTGCAGTTGAATTTTCTAATCAAAAAAGTATTCTGACAAAGTTCTTGTTTCTTAAATTCAGAAGTTTCTGTGGAGTCATACAAGTTTTCATGAAAAATAGGTCAAGAGAGACTTTTCAGCCCTGAGATAACATTTCTGGCAGAAACAAAAGCCCTTTTGCCCGTAAAATAGAAAACTGATTAGCCCAGTTACCTGGGATATGTGTGTTTGAAGTGGGATATGTACATTTTTATCTAGAGTATCCTAACAAGATTTGTTTGGGTTTATTTATGGGGATTTTTGAGTTAACAGTAATCCCCTTCTCTGTGGGTCAGCATAGTGAAATATTTAAGAATTTAAGTGAGAAAAATTACTTTCTTTTCCAGTGTTTGTCTCACTGGCCTTTCACACACACACGCACACACACACGCACACATAAATATATATTTAGCACTGGCACAAACAACAAAATATAAATGTGAACATTTTTAGTTTTCAGTTGAAGTAGTTCCATTGAAGTCCATTCATCCATTGAACAAATAAATGTCTACTATTTCATCTAGTTGCAATATCAAATCTGAGGGAAGTGTTAAATACTTGAACATTTTCCTGTCCACTTAGGAGGTTTGAGAGTGTTCTGCAATCCTAAGTATTTAAAATACTTTTAGAATGCTATAAATGCTGGTAATACTGTAGCTCCAATAAGTATAATGCATCCCAACAATTATTCTCTTAATGCTCTTCTTCTCTGATCTTAAATAGAAAGTTGTTGGGTTGGTTTTTTTTGGCAAGCTAGAGTAATACTTAGGAAATACTTTGTCATCTGTTGGCCAGAAGAGACATTAGAGAGATGGACCTTATTTTCCTGTCCCTTCAGTTTTTTGCTACTTGAAAATTTGTCTTCCTAGGAAGATATATTCACAACATCTCACATTAAATAAAAGTTCCAAGTTTTGGTTCTTGGTATTAAGGGTTCTTGGTAGTAAATTTTGGCTAGAACATACAATGATTTATTTGCAGGCTGCAAGTGCTTTGATTGTTGTGGACATCATCATTCAAAGAGTTTCAAGTCCTGATCACAAACTTCTTGAGTTTCACATCTCAGTCCTTCCTTTGCTCAGATCTAGCCTAGGAATTGTCCCCCTTCCAAATCCACAGAGATTGAATTAGATGTCTAATGGAAACTTAAATATTAGGGCATATTATGGAGGATCTAGTAATTTTTTTCTTCACTTTCAAAGTTACTAAGTTTGATTACTGAGGCACAAATTATTTTTTGGGACAAGTCCCAGAATTGAAAAATAATTCTGGTTAGGACTAAAAAGTTGGAGGATCTTAATAAATTATTCTGTCAAGAAATATGCTTGGTTGGTTGGTTTTTTTAAGTTATGTATGGACATTTACTAACCTGACAGTAGTGCTTCTCTGCATGTAATAGTGGAGTATTTGAATCTCATGAACAATAAAGTTCAGAACTAGAATATAAATCTGTATTTTTAAAATAAAATCTTCATTGTTTTTGTGTTTCAGTTTATGTTTAAAACTAATTTTAATGTGTAAATGCTTAATTAACCATGCTACTGAAAAACAAGTGTGTGTAGTACTAAGTATCTGAGCAATTATTTACTCTCTCTTAATGAACATATATTTAACTGTCTTTCAAAACCTTTTAAGAAATGCCTACGTCAGTAAACACCTCTCCCTCACCCCCTGCTTTTGCTGCATAGCTATTATGATTTAATTGCTGTTCTTATTCACACTACTAACAAAATAGTCCAATAAGCTGTTTTCTTCCTGGCTTTGTAGTTTGCATCAACTCGCAGTGGTATCTTCTGAATATCCCATCAGGCTGTGCTTAGTTAGCATGTAGGTGAGTGAAGCATAATACAAACTTATTTAAAGATAACACCTGTATTATGAGATTAATCTTCTGCTTTTCTTGTTCTTGCTTTTGCATGTTACAAAATAATCTGTTGTTCTGTATGAGTATGATTAGCTTTGCTTTAATCATGTTTTGCTTTACAAAAGCAAATTTGGAAATGTTAATCATTGATTCTGAAGCCATCCTTTTGAGTTATAAGCATAACTTGAAATGTTGATTGAGCTATAGAAATCTCAGTTGTAGAAAAAAAATAATTCCATTAGAATGAAATATTAAATTTTATTGCTTTTGGCTTTGTTTTGTCTTTATGCACTTTGAGCTCCTTTTTGAATAGGCAAATAAGTCAGATTAAGAGAAGGCATGTACTGTTTGAAATGAATGCTTTCATCTTACAAATATGAGCAAGTATTACTTTAAAGAAAGATTGAATCATACATTAGGATTTGGTTGCATTTAAACATTAGTACCTTTCCAGATCAGAGCTTTGCCTTGATATCTAGAGAAGCCAGAGCAGAGAGATTTGGGGAGCTTTATGCTCTCAGTTTATTATGCCTTTTTTTCAGGTTTTAAGCTATTTTTGTTATGAATCTGCAGGGCTAATTGCAGTGTTACAGGAAAGCAACAGCTGATTTAGGCTGGAAGTTGCAGGTGGCATCAGCTTAGCCAAGCTGAAGAAGCAGCTGAGGCTTCCTATGCTGCCTCACAGGAGGATGACAACTTGAGTTGTTAGCAGTGTGAGACATTTAATAAACTCTTCCAATTAATCTTTAGCATAGGTTCAGCCCAACTTTCCTTTTGCTCCTTCTCAACTGCAAAGCTTTGCCCAGTTGCCACAAAATGAGTGGGTGCCCATGCAGCAGGTGGCTGAAGCACAGGGGTGGGTGGCCCACACTGGGTGGTTGGCTGCCTCCCTCTCTTGCAGTCATGCAGATAGAGCCTTCAATACCAAATAATACCCATTTCAAAGGAAATATATCTATTCCTCCTGGGTCAGGCTCATAGTTTCTCCTTTATGTTGTGTTCTCAAACCTTTGAATGCAGTAGCAAACTTGCTTTACTGCACCTGAAACCTACTAGAGTTGGGACTCTGCCTCCAGGCCTTGGGCACTTCTTGACAAAATCATCAACTGGTTTTTGGTTTTTTTTATAGTTGGGTTGTTTGGTTTTTTTTGTAGCCCCATTTTTTGAATTGTTGGCAATGACAGGACAAAGCTATTGACAACATCACTGCAGAATGTATGTTTGTAACTCAAACTTCAGTTCTCAACATGCTGTCTGTAGTGTTGGGGTAAAAAATTGAGGTGTCCAAGCTGCATTTGAAGCATGTCACAGCAGGTCTTCATTTTGACCTTGATGTCAGCAAGTACCTGTTTTATATATATATATGTATGTGTATATATATATCTTCATAACGTAAGCTAATATGTATGGAAACCATTCAGATATTATTGGATTGCAGTATCTTTATCTCAAGTGGCTTCTGTGACTTATGTCAGTGGATAGCCAGCAATTGGGATAACCTTGATTGTATAAAACTCAGAAATTAAGATGGTGCTGACATTGTGAAAGCAATAAATATTTTCCTGGTAGAAAAGGCTTTTTGCTAGCCCCCCAGATTTTACTTCATCATTTCAATTTTGATGACAGACCTTATTCAGAGAGGACAAGTTTGTTTTTTGTTGGATTAAGGTGCAACAATGTAGTAGACTTGTTTCTGTATGAAGCTCCTGACTGTTTTGCTAGAGGATATTTTGGTTTTGTCACAGTTGCTCAATTGTTTTGCAGATACTGGAATGGAATTACTTGCTCAAAAATCAGTTAATAATTTAGCAATTTGACTTATCTGAAGTTCTTCTATCTCCTCTTCCTATCAATAAACAACAATGTTATTATTATTTTAGTATTAAGTGCTTTTAAGTTGCTTTCAATAATGAAACATTTGTTCTAACTTTTCATAATTCTAGTCATGGCTACGACCATCTTGAAGGAATTGTGATGAGAAAGTCTCATGATGCTGCTGCTTAGAAATACTTTAATATCTGTCATCCCTTGAGAAGGGGAAGAAGAAAAGCTATTATTCAAGGTCACAAACAGAAGAACCAAAACTCAGCATCACCTTTGGACCATGAATAGAGTATAAACTGCCTTGAAAAAAAAAATGCTAATCAGGGGTTGTCTGGTGATGAGTCTTTATTTCTCTTCTATTAAACACTGTCTTCTATTTTGTGTTAGAGGTTATTTTTTTAAAGGAGAGAAAAGACTTTATCATAGGAAGGAATTGCCCACCACTGTATATCTATACAGCTTTACTGGGTGTTTTTTAAGAGTTGAAATAAATGGTTTGTTTCTTCTATTTATTTTTTTATTTTTGAATGAATTGTGCAATACATTTTTGGATGGGTAGTGGTTGAGGTGATTTTCCTGATGACTACTCTCTCCCAATTCGATTGTTTGCTAAAGGTCACTTCTCTATGCTTTTGCCTACAATAAATCCAAATTGCAGTACCTCATTTGTTTACTCCTAGCTTTTGTACTTATATTTTCTGGAGAAATAGTACTTTACTGTAAATTGTAAATAGCTAATAACATAACTGTATCATATGCTGATCTGTGACTGTTGACAGCACTAATCTGACAAGAACTGAGAGGAAATAAAGTTTATTTACTGTATAAGTTTGGAACTTCTTTAGTATGATTTTTCCTTTAGAGAGAAACAATCTTTTTTTATTATTATTCCTGTTTGAAACATGCTTAGCTGGGACTTTCCCAGGCTGAAATCCCTCCTATTTAAGTATGTTGGACTGTAAGTAGTCACTGGAGACCTTCAGATTCTTAAGGGATTGCAACCTGTGATAGAGATCCATGGTGATCTGAAAAGCTGGCCTGAGAACATAGAGCAAGGAGGGAAGTTTGCTTTGCAAAAGCTTAAAACTACATTTTTCTGTTCTTTTAAATTATGTCTGTCTGGTCATAATTCAGCATTTCTGGGCCAGGGCACAGGTAGCAGCCCAATATTTGTGTGTGACTCCAAAAAATAAATATAGGCTAATGGCATGTAGGATGTTTGATACAGTTTGGGTTTGTTTGGGTGGCTTTTGTTAGTTTTTCTGTTGTTTGTGTTTTGGTTTGGTTTTTTGTTTGTTTGGTTGGTTTTGTTTGTTGGTTTGTGGGGTTTTTTTCCTAAATGGACTGGGAATTCAGCATTTTTGTTCTCTGCAGGAAAAGAAATGAAGAACCTGAATTCATTCTCCAGTTTTGTATCCTAACAAAGCTGGGAGAAGTGCAACAAATTGAGTCTTACTGTTTACAATCTAAATGGACATGGCCTGCATTTGACAGTTATGGACCTGGGGTTTAATCCTTATTTCCTACTGCCTTGAATCTGGCAAAATCTCTTAATTTTCATGCTGGTTTACTGTTTGTAGCTTTTTTTTGAGATTTTTTCCATTTATCAGCTGTATCAAATCTGGTTTAAAGAAAAAGGTCTTTGTAATGGCTTCAACTTTTAGACCTTCTCTTTGCTTCTCTTGCCTGGCAGAACAGCATCATCCAGCACATTGCTTGACACAGCAACATCCTGGACCAGACTTGACATGGCTACATTAGGTGTGAAAAATGTGTGTTCCTGTCATAGCTGGCTGAGGATTTGTAGGATTTTGCTGCTAATGTCATTAGAGCAATCAAAAAACCATAAGATTTGAGTTTCAGATTCCCATGTAAGGTATATGTTGTCTTAGGCTTTGGGAAATTAAATGCAGGGCTGTTTTTCTGACAGTGAACATCACTGTGATCACTTGCAGTTCTCCTGTCTGCACAAATAGGCTATTTTTCATGTTTTTGTTCTTTTTGTTCTTTTCCCTTTCCATGCAAGATGCAATTGTAGACTGTACTTTGTCAAGCCTGACTTAAGTGTGGTGGGACAAACTGAGTCTGTATAATATTCATGCAGCATTGGATGGAGTATTTTTTCCTTGAGTGACCTAATTAAAAAGCACAAATAAGATTTGAGTTACCCCTGAATTTTTTTTTTTAAATACAATTGGATAACCACTCCCCAAATTCACATTTTGAAAAAATTCTTTTTTTTTTCCCCTTCTATATGTAACTCAAAAGCAATCATATAACTATTCTGTAACATAGTGGGAAAGTGTGTTAAGTACAAGAGTTTTGTCTAGCTCTAAGTTTTAACTGCTTATAGATTTATTTTTAAAAGAATATGTAAATAAAGCATTGCTTTAGAGTTTAAATAAATGAAATGGGTTAGTGTGAAAGCATGAAAATGAGAGCTTCACTTTCAGTAGTGGTTTTTTGTTGTTATTGGAGTGTCATAAAATACTGCTAGCAGTGCCAAGGTGACCATAAACTAATATTCTCCAGGTCACAAATACTTCTGATTATAAAATAGCCTTGTTTAGACATGTAGCTAAAAGCCAAAAACAGTATCAAAGTTTTGGCTGCCTTTTTAGCATAACTTGGAGGATCCCAGGACTGGATGTGACCGGGAATATTAAAAGATGCTGCTGCAAGAGAAGGTATTTGGATTGTCTTACACTGAACTTTCCCCCAGATTTACATGCAATATACATTATATTTATAATTTTATGGTCTCATACACTTGCATAGAAAAAAATCTGTAGATCTGTTTATAAAGATAAGACTTAAAATGTTTATAAAGTGTTTTCTAGTGTCCTAAGGATTAAACATAGTTAATTTAAGTGAAAAATACCAGCACTGAATTATCTCGGTGCCTGGGCTGCTATTTATTTGCAAATTGCTGCTTCAAACTTTATATGTAAATCCATTCAACTTCCAGTTCTGCCATTTATAGTCTTGTCTTTGTGAGCTGTGCTAACATTTTTCTTTCCTAAGTAGTATGTGTTGTCTGGTTCTCTCTGAAATGAGGATTCTAGGCTCTCTGAAAACTAGGATGAATACTGAGAGGATTGGTTTAAATTTGTAATTCATATTTCTTGCATACAAGATATATTGTCTATCCATGTGCTACAGAAAGTATTTTTTTTTTCCCCTCTGGAGTTTTTTAACCTGAAAAATGTGTTTTTCATTTTCCTTTTAACAAAAAGATGTCTCTTCCCAACACCATTGCTGATTCATCATGGGAATTGAGGTGAGCAAAAACACAGCCTCTCCTCTCCATGTGGGATATCCAGACCCAGCTATAGATTGAAACCTCGTGGCTGTTCCTAGACCCTGCTCCTCAAAAGCATTGTTAGCCTGGGATTTTCAGATGCTTTTTGGTTACATGTATTTGTAAGGTTCCAAAATAGAAGTGGTAGAATAGAAGCAACCAGTAAATTGTGTTATTCTACATTTTGTTTATGATTTAGGATTTGCCACTTTGAATTTTCTCTGCTCTTGTAGGCTCTTATTTACACTGATTCTAGTCTTGCTCTGCTAACATTGAGTAGGTTCCCCTTCTGTATCAGAGTAATTTTAAAGGCACTGACTCCCAGTAAGCAAGTCTCTAGAGGTTTCTCACTGTGGAACACTGACAGCCTTGCTTTCCTACAGGTGCCACGTATTGCCATGGGTATTTCAGAGAAGCCATAATTAAGGCCATGCTAATTACATGTTATCTTATGGCTGTGCTAGCACATCGTGGCACAGCAATGGATGATGATGGAGATAAGTGTGGTGCAGACATCTGCTGCAACACACGACTTGCTCCTGGTTGCAGCTTCTGGAGCAGCCCCGGTCACAGCTTTAGGGTGAATGAACAAGGTAGTTGTGTTCTAGTAACCAAAGCCACTTCCATTGCAAAGGTTCAGGGTTTGGAAGGCAAGCAGGTTCAGGGTTTGGAGGGCACCCTGGGGGGCTGGTGCCAAAGTGGGTCAGCACACCTGGGGTGTCTTTGCCTGCTGAGCTGCACGAGCTTCTCTTTGGCAATGGGCAGCTTGAGTCTCCAGCATTTCCATAAGCGTTAACTCTGCTGAAAGGCAAAGGGGTGAATAGCAGAGTGTTTGCTGTGATCTTTGCCACTGTTTATATTTTGGAAACTTTAGTGGTCCAAGAAAGCATTTAGCCTTCTTATTTAGATCTGTGATTTCTACTTGTTATAGTGCTGATGTCTGCAAGAAAAATGGCCGTCGTGTTTAGCGGCGTTGTGCTTCGTCCAGTTTTATTGGAGTAAGGGCAGCACTTAAAAGTCTTCTAACTTGGATGAGGCAGTAGTATATCTGCTGCAAATGAATCAAAATGATCAAACAAACCATATGTACAAATTTAGAACAGGCATCTCTCTGCAGCCAACATGACATATGCTCTGTGGTTCCCTTAACTGTAAGCTGCTGCTTCTGCTGAGCCTTGCTAGTCTTTCTCAGTCAAGCCACAAGCTCTGGAGAAACAGCTGAAATGGAAAACTAAGAGAATCAGTGTATGAATAAGAGAGAAGTAGGTGGGAGAGTAAAGTTGTTTGAGATGTAGAATTCATTATGGCAGATGAGAAGTATTAAATATATCACTGGTTTTGTGTAGGAGTTTTGAGTTTGCCGTGTGTCTGACAAACACTCTAGCTGTTCTCCCAGAAGATCAGTGTAAGGAGGGGGTAGAAGTAATCAATCATGAGCAGGCACAAGCTGTCTAGAAGTAGACATACCCATTGCCCATGAGATTTTGTGCTCCAATGCATGAGAATTGCTGGAATGGAATATACTGTGTTACTGAATATATTAATTATTCACTTACATATCTCTATGTCTTTATGGATACTATCAAATTATCACCCTTGCTGATGCAACCAGTTATTCTGGAAATGAACTGCGGGGTTGAAAACAACAGACTTTATCCCTTAACAAAGTGGTCAGTACTAGTACAGTGCCTAGAAGAGGAAAAGCCCCTGGGGAATGGTTTATAGGCTTAAAACAACTAAATTGCACATTCTACAGAACACATAGACAGTTGAACAGTTCTTACTGGTGTATGTTGTCATGATTGCTGTCTAGGGATTATAAGATACTGAGTAGCATGCTTTAAAAAACATGGGGATTATTTCCCCTCTTCCTAGGCTAGGTCTGGAGTTAGATGACCGTTGTAAAATGGGGATTGAGTACATGGCCAAAAAAAAAGAATAATAGAGAAGGTGAAACACCAGGGTCTTTGCTTATGTGGTGGTATGGTAATAAAAATAGTAAGGCTGAGCTATCTTCAGAGAGCAAATGTTTTGCTTTCTCACACTGAATTCCAGCTTCAACTTCTCCAAAAAGTGTTTCCACACAGAAAGGAACTGTCCTCACCTTGAAGCCCTGCAGCCATGGTGAGCATTATCTGCACGTTATTTAAAGCTCAGCACTCTGCAGCCCTGGGATTCCAGTGCTGTTACTCACAGAATTAAAATCTGATCCAACCACAAATTCAGTACAGGAGGTGTGTAGCTTAGTGTGGATTAAATGTTGGGTTTTTTTCCCCTCAGCTTCAGGTGGCACATACAAGAAATTATATTTCTCAGGGTATTGAACTTTTTGAGATGAAGCGCAGTTTCTGTGTGTTTTATGCAGGCTCTGCCATGGTGGGGCCAATAAAAAGTTTGCTACAATAAATACAGAGTGAATGGGAGAGATCCTGGTTGTCTGTAGTTTCCTCAAGATGAAGATATCCCCATGCTACCTGAAATGTTCAAGCACTATCCTTATTCAACCAGTGAATAAATACAAAACTGCCATGCCAGTCCATGAGAACTGGAGCACACCTTTGTCTGTGAGCCTGTCTGACCTTCACCTGCTAGGGCTTTTTCATGTTTTGTTTTTTGTTTTCTTTATGTCAGTTGCTTAATACAATGCTACTGGAAGAGGGAGAATGAGGCATTGATAATGGTCAGTATGAATAAGGTCTCAGAAGTAGGTGTGTGGTTGTTCTGCAGTGTGCTGTGCACAGCTGTGGGTAGGACCTGCTGTGCTTGGGCTTTGGAGCATAGGCAGTGGTATGAGACCTTTTTTTAAAAGAAAAATAAAAAAAGATGAGTGTGAGAGACAGCCTTTCTGCTTGGAGAGCTAAATGACCTCACACCTTCTGGATGGGCATGTGTGGACACCTCGTTAAACCATCAGGGCAAGCCAGAAGTTGGCAGAGCAAGTGGCTTCCTCGAGGCAAGAATTCTGCAGGCCAGAGAGCTGCTGGGCATCAGCCAGTGTGGCATTGTACAGGTAGTTTCTTCAGCTCCTCTTTTATGTGCTGGTTATTGACCATCAGTCATTAAACACTTTTTGTTAAGCATTTAATTGCATTTGTCTTTGCTGACCCTTCCTAGGGCTTGTGCATTGGTGTCTCTTTTGAACTAATTTTTTAAACAGGCAGAAGTTGAAGTTGACTTCCAGTGAGTTATTAGCTTGGGTGTGCTGCTTGTTTTGGGTAGTGTGGGGAGACTGAGCCCAAGAGGCAAATGCATGAAGTCACCAGATTATTTTTAGGTTGTGTATTTCTGGGAGGGATGCTGACTGTAGGGAAGCTGAAATTAACATTTACTTTGATAAGCTCTAATATTGACTAAAAATAGAAGTCGCTTTATGTATTGTTCTAGACATCCTTCAGCAGGATCCGGATGGTTTTCAGAAAGCCCTTTGTGGCTGTGGTAATGGCATCCTATAGCTAGGGAATCAAATGAAGGCAGTGGACAAGAGGAGGTAAAAATAACTTCAGTTCATGCCCTTTTGACAAGGTGACAATTAAACTTTGCTTATACCCCATGTCACTGTTGCTGTCAACTAATTATGAACCTAGTTTGTTTAATGTATCACACTGGGATGCCTGGGCTCATTTACCACTTGTTAGGGAAGGCAAAGTAACTAAACATTTCACCTGACTGCATGTGCCCCATGACCAGCCCAGCCAGGCTCATCCCAGGCTTGTTGGTGATGTTGCTGAGGACAGAAGCATGTCTTGCTTTCACTTGGACATGCAGCTCTGTAAGCACCCACAAGGAGGGTGGGGAAGCATCACATACTCTTAATTTTTTCCAAAGATTCTGCTTTTCTTTGAAATCAGAGATGAGGCTGAGCTTGGACTATTTGTTTCTTATGGAAGAACATTTACCAAAACCCCAGTCTCACAGCTTGGGCATGGCACTCACTGGCTCCATTCTGAAAGTCCTCCCAAGTGTTTTCTAATGTTGCTAGTGCCAATCAGCGAGTCCTGAGCAGCTGAGCAGCAGGGCTAGGGTTGGGCAATTTTGCTGTAATAGACTCATGCTAGAGGAGACTCAGTAGGAATCAGCAGGTGAACCATGAAACTGTCACATTGACCTCCGAATCTGTTTTATTTTCTGGCTGGTCTATGAGATGTCAGGGTCATTACTGCCAAATTCCTTCCAGAACCTCTCTCATATCAGGGCCAGTCACTGAGGTGTGTGAATAACATCTCTCATGAAGAGGAGACCCTGCTGTGTTGTCACAACTTCTGTGCTGCTTTTTTTTTCACATTATTTGTAATCAATATCACTCTGAGGGTTGCAGATTTCCTTTCCTTAAAATACTGACTTGAATTATACCTGAAAAAGTGGTGTCCTAAAGGATGAGAAGGTTTGAGATGCTGGGTTACTTTTGGGGTTTTTTTTTGTGTGTGTTTGTATTTGTGTTTTGGTTTTTGGTTTGGTTTTGATTTGTTTTTTTAAACCATTGATATCACCACAGTGTCCTTGCTATTCAGATGCTGAAATCCAGTGGTTTTCACATTAAAACTATGCTGGTTTTGGTTCACATCACAAGTCCTGTGGAGTCCCCAGTTTTCTGCACTGTGTTTGTGCAGCACAAACCACTTTAAGCCCCATAGCATAGGAATAACTGGGTCACAGAAAGGCCCTGTTCATCCTAATTTATTTGGTTAAGGGCTCAAGCTTTGTGTGCCCATGCACACAGCCACAAAAAGTGTCTTGTCTGTGTGGGAAGAACAGGTTTAGGTCTTTCAAAGATGATAAATGGGTTATTGTTCACCTGAACTTTTCACACAAGGAGTAGTTAACATGTGGAATAATAAACTCCGAGTGGCTGGCTGATGGAAAGCAGACGTGCCAAGAATGCCAAGCAAAATGTTTGAAAGCTTGGGTGTAAACTGGACCTTTCAACAAGTGGCCAAAGCTTCTGTGACCACCAGGATCGTGGATTAATAGAAATGGAAGCTAAACCAGGGCATAGAGACACCACTTCAATGTGTAAATTGATGTGATTTAGTGTCCTGGAGGAAACTGGTGGATCATAGGATCCACCCTGTGACCAGTATTTCATTACTTTCTTGTATGAAGTGTACACTTTGGACTTGTGATCTTTGTTTTTCCACTTGAAAAGTCCACTTGGCTTAAAAAAAATCTGAACTGTGCAGTTTCATTAAAGCTTCTGGGAACCCTGCCCTGGCTTCTAACAGCCTGGACCTAACACACAGAAAAAGACCTCTGTCTCTGGAGGTTGACTGAAGTGAAAATCAAATCAAGGAGATAACCAACAATCCCTTTATAATATGTACCTAATACTTTTATCTTAAGCTGTAAATCTATAGAAAACTAAGACATAAATTTAACGACATCTGAGTTGGTGTAATCTTCAAGTCTAGTTAATTCAACTTAAATTTAAATCTGCTTCTGAAAATAGGACAGGTCTTGGTTTATAGATCTCGTCATCACCTGCTCCTTGGAGTATGGCCACAGCAGAGCTCATAGGAAGAGTTTTTGCTGTCTGCAAAGCAGAGTTCCATAAGCTGTTGTGACAGCACTGCTGAAGTGCAGCCTGCAACGTTTCCCCCACCTCAGGGAGCAGCAGGCTGTAGCTGTGCTCAGCACCTGGAATGTACAGGTTGAAATCAGATTTCTGCATGGAATGTGACACTTGCAAAATATCATTTACAGATTATCCTTTGCAAAGCTGCAGCACGTTGGTTCTCCTTATGAGATTGCCTGGTTGTCCTGGGGATCCACTTGGAGGAGGAGAAGAGCTGCCAGTGGTTTACAACTCAGATACCAAGTGGGGATAGGGCAAAGCTACTTAAGAAAACTGATAAGGACCCATTGTGTTTCCATGCCTCAGATACTTGAATTCTTGTCAGGCTGAGTTTGATGTAGAAACTGCAGGTTTTGTGGCAGGTCTAATCTTCTCCTGATGCTGGACAAAGAAGGATAATCAGTCAGGGGGATTTGATTTATCATTTCTCTTTGATGAATTTCTCCAGGTAGCCTAGCACTTTTCCCAGAAGCCCCAGGGCTACCAGTAAAGAGGTGGTCTGATGGGAAAAAGACCTCTTTTGTGAGAAGTCACAGTCTCAGCATTCACCTCCTTTACTTAGAATTCCTGTGAGGTTATTAAGACAATTTTGGAGAAAAGCTATAGGCTTGGGCAGTGCCTTTGGGAAGCTGGTGACCCATCTTCTTCTAACTCATATGGTACCTTCAACAGCCTCATCTATCCTGAGTTTAAAATTCAGCTGTGCGTGAGAGACCTCACTAGTTAGCCGAGGAACGTGAAGTTAGATGAGGCTGGGGTGATTGTAGCAAGTGAGTCCAATTAAGAACTTATCAACCTTCTTATATATGGGGATATCCATGAGTTATGTTTTGTATTGTGCTTTTTGGTTATGTTTTAGTGATTATTTAGGAGGTGCTGAAAAGGCAAGCTCTGATCCAGTGAGGTTAGTATCTCTGGAGTTTCTCTGGATAAGAGAGGAGTTTTATCTCTTGACCATTTTTGAAAGCCCAGCTTCGGGTGCTCTGAGTTGTCCAGTGGTGGAGCTTCACTTTTCCTTAACCATAGCACTTGTATATTATATGAGATTATCAGTGTAGGAACCTCATCCAGTTTTCCAGTGGGAACTCAACCTGAACATGTTGCCTGGCAAGAGTAATTCCTCTTGATGCCAAAATGTAGGGCAACATCCCCTTCATTTATTGCGAATAGTGTGGGAAGGTATAGTTTGTGCCATGACAATTGCTACCTGGGTTTGTTGGTAAATCTGGCTAGTGCAGATTTGATGTCTGACTGGCTGAAATGGTACAAGTTGAAATGCAGGCAGCTCCTCTCAGTGTGACTGTAGTGATTTTGGAAACGCAGAGCTCTGGCCCTGTCACTCCAACCATGTTCTCTGGTAGTCCAGTGTATGTGGGAAGTTCCCCCTTTGTCCAAAGTATGTGATATTATCCTTCACGAAGGGCCAGCATACACCTTACTGTATTATTTCCTGTTCCCAATCCTTATTTTTTACCATCATATTAATTTAACAGTACATTATTATAATGCTTGTCACTACAGTTGGATGCTTCCCATTGCTTTCATAAATGGCATGCCAGGATTTCATCAGCTAAACCTACACCATCGAGACCAGGCAGTTTCTGTTTCTGCTCAGACTGACAAAATTCCAATTGGATTAAATGTTGTGAGATGACTTCAGTATTTGGATGCACAGTAAAAGAAAGAAAAGGATGGACAGACAGTGTTCCTGGCCTTTCTCTGGATCGCCTGCCTTGCCAAAGATGGAGAGCTAAAATTTTTTATGGACTGACACAGTTCCGTATCGTATCACTTCTAGTTGAAATAAATCCTCCCGAGAGTGCTCTACAACACACAAGACAAGCGTCTCATTCACCTAATCCAGACGCTTTGCTTCCCTCCTCCCTCTGGAGACTGACGAACCCGTCGCTCCCTCCGGAATGTCAGCTCCCATTTCCCTCAGCTTTGTCGGACGGCTGTCTGAGCATCATCGTTCAGCGCCCGGCTCATTAACTGAAAAGCCACAGCGCTTTCTTGCTTCAAAAGGCGGAGAATGTGGCTTGGTGGTGCTAATGGGATTGCATGTCATTTGTGGAATTTGCTTAATCATGGCATATTGACTTTCTGCCTAAATCAGATTACTTTTATCCCCGTTGATTGCACAGTCGTAAAACCCCCTGCTCAAATCTTTTCATTACATGATGCAAAGCTCCCTGCTAATACGATGTAACTGCCCCCTTGTTTTCACTTGGTTCTCTAATCAGTTCTCTCAGTCTGATCTTATGCTACAGGCTGAAGTTACCTATAAGTGACATGTTTGCGTTTGCTGTTGAGCACGGTGCCACTTAGATCTAGAAGAACTAGGAAATGTTCTCCATAACCCTGGACATACTTCACATGAAGAAAGGAAGACTTGTGCTACCCCAACCCTTTTACAAGGCACAAGAAATTAAAAAGTTACAACTCTGGGCTTTATGCAGAAAATATGAAATACCTTGATGACAGGAAACCTCCCGACCTCCACCGATATGTGTATTTTTTTCCCCACCACAAAATTCTGTTGTTATACTTCTCTATTAAACTTGTCCCTGGAATAGTCCTACACTAACATCTACTTTCTGGCACCCTGATCAACATAAAAAGCAGCAGTTTTTAACCACAGTGCTTGCTCTGAGGATAACTTATGAACAAACTTTATCCCGATGAGGATGATGCCCTGCAGAAAAACAGGCTGTGGTTTTGAAAGGCCCATGTGGACATCATGAAGCAGCATTCCATGAACTTCCTCACTGAACACATGCCTTAGAGCAAGCCTTTTGCAGAAAATGATTAATCTTTCCCCAGCAGCTTCCTGCACTGCAGGATTATTTGATCTGCAATGGTGTTTCTCCCATGCCAGCATTCAAGCAGTCCAACCATCCATCTCTTTTACCTGGAGATCACTGTCATCATCAGAAGCAAATTCCCCATGAACCATCATGTACCTATCCAAGAAGCACTGGACCTGGCTGCCTCTCTCCAGCTGCCTGCCAGAAGCAGCAGCTCCTGGCCCCTCTACTTTTGTGTTTCCCAGGATCTTCTCCCAGTGCCCCTCCTCGTGGGTGAGGGGAGCACATGGCCAAAGCCATGTACAAATGAAGCTTCCAATTACCTATGAGGGAACATTTGTCTAATGAGATCGTGGTCTTAATCCTCAAGAGGTATCTAAACATTATTTCTTATGGATCCTGAGCACTAAAATGTATCACTTTGTACTGAATAGTGAAAGGATGGGCTTTAGGGACATAAGGGTCCCTAGCAGATAACTCTCCTTCCTTCTCCTGCAGCATATGTCACCCTTATCTTACCCACCAGGGGAGACTGTCTTCTTGACTTTGCTCTTGCTCACCCTTTATTGCATGTTTGATTATTTTTGCCCCAGTCTGTTAAAATATTCGAGAAATTTTATTCAGGTTTTACTTAGCCAGACCTGAAGGTCAGGGGGCCTGTTGTGACAGGACAGGGGGTTATGGTTTTAAACTAAAAGATTTAGATTAGATAGAAGGATGCATTTTTTTTTATTATTATTATTAGGTTGGTGAAACCCTGGCCCAGGTTGCCCAGAGAGATGGTTAGTGCCACATCCTTGGAAACATCCAGGTGAGGTTGGAGGGGGCTCTGAGCAATCTGCTATAATGAGCTGTCCCTGCTCCCTGCAGGGGGGTTGGACTAGCTGACCTTTAAAGGTCCCTTCCAACCCAAACTATTATCTGATGAAACACAAGTCTGATGCGTTTTTTGTTGGTTTGTTTGTTGTTTGGTTGGTTTTTTCCCCCAAGGTGTTTTCATTCCTGTTGCATTGATGAAAAGCACCTCCTCTCCTCACAGCTTCACTTTTACCAGGAAAATCTTTTTTTTCAGTGTGCTATGAATTAGGCCCTTCTTCCAGTACCCTGGACCTGAAGTTTTTCTTTCCATGTGCATGGGAAGCAGGGCTGATGGCCCCAAACGAACCACAGCGCAGAACTGGTTCCTCCAACGCGTCTTTCCGACCACCAGCTTTGTGAGTTTTCTCCCTCTCCCTTCAGCCCCCGGGTTAAGGTCTGATTGAGGACCGGAGGGACAAGCCGGGCTGGGGCAGTGGCGGGGGGGCCGTGGGCGTGCGGGCGGTGTTGCTGGAAAAATGCAGTGAACCGCAACGGGAGGGCTGTTCGTGGACGAGGGGGATGCTGAGAGGTGTCAGCGTGACACCCACGGGGGCCCGCGGCAGGAGAAGCCGGACGGAAAGGACACGGAGCTAGCGTTTGGGATCGGGGATGCCGGAGGACGGGGCCGGGGCGGAGCGAGGCGAGCCGAGGAGGGGCGCGTCGTGTCCCCCACCGGCGGGGCGCTACCCGGTGCCGCCCGCGGCCGCCAGGGGGCGACGGCGGAGCGGGGCGGCGCGGAGCGGGGCGCGCAGTCCCCGCGCGTCTCAGCGCGGGGCGCAGCCGAGCCGCGGAGGGACCGAGCCGAGCCGGGCTGAGCCGAGCCCAGCCGCGCCGAGCTGCGGGGCGGGCACAAAAGCGCCGCGCCCGGCCGAGCCGCTTGGGAGTCGGCGCCGGGGTCAGCGCGGGCTTAGCGGGCTGGGGTTGAGCGCTCAGCGGCGCCGGGACGGGACCAGCCCAGCCGAGCCGGGCGGCTGCCGCCCCGGGGTTTGCAGGATGCCGGCGACTGCGCGGCGGCGAGGAACGTGGGTGCTGTGGGCGCTGCTGTGGGTGGCCCTGGCGCGCTGCTACAACGTGGACGTGGGTCGCCCCGTGGTTTTCCAGGGTCCAAACGGCTCGTTCTTCGGCTACTCGGTGCTGCAGCACTACCACGACAGCACGCGGTGGTGAGTAGCGCGGACCGTGCGCGCCCGCGGGCGGACAGAGCTGCGGGACGAGCCCGGCTGGGGCATCCCCCGTGGCCTCCGCCTCTCCCGCAGCCGGGGAGCGGGATCTGAGCTCCCCTCGCCAGGGACAAGGGCGGACAGCGAAGGGGCACGGCCAAGGCGACTCTTCCCCGCGCTCCTTCTGCCCGGAGCGGTGGAGGCAGCGCGGTGGCTCCTTGTCTGCTCTGTGTGTGTGTGTGTGTTCGCCCTGCTGTAACCCGGGGTTTCCCACGCTAGGTGGTTGTTTTAACAAGGGGGTGTCCCTCCGTGCGCTCGGCATCGCGGACGCGCGGTCCTCAAGCGCCAACGATCCCTTGCCCGGCGGTTTGGTGCATTTGCACGGTCCCGCTGGCTTGCGGGGTGTACTGAGCACCCTAGCTACCCACAGCAACTCGTCCCCTTGACAGAAAATTCCCAGCGTATGAAAGATGGTCGGTGAAATGGGAAGCAGGCTGGTAGCGGTACCGTCCAGCGGCAGCAGAGAGTTCAGTGGTGACGGTGCTGATCTCGCCGGGCTCTGCCCGGCGAAGAAGATCCCTCCGGTGGCTGCGGAGACGCTCCCAAATCGGGAGGTGTTTGTCCACTGTGTGCCCGCTCTTGACCTGAAGGACCATTGAGGGAATGTCTGTGTAACTGTGTTTTGATGAAAATAATGAACGATAAACGAAAGTTTGTCTAAAGCTCAAATTATGCAAACTGGCAAGTTTCTTGTTTTTCCCGTTGACTGAAAAGAGCCTTAGGAGCATAGTCTGCCTCACTCTTGTCTGGGTTAGAGGCTCTTTGTTAGAATTGAAAACCGATTTCTCTTAACTGGACTTAGTTGATGTCATCTGGTGCACTCCTAATGTGAGTAGGAGCCACTGCTGCCAGTGAATATCCACAAAGCTTGTCTTTATCTCTTACACTTAGATATGACCCGATTACTCAGCTGTTGATGTTGGCACTGTGGTGCTCTGTGATATAAATAAATGTATTCATGCCGGCATCCAGTTCTGTAAAAATGAATTTCTTTCACACCCTTTAGTTTGCAAGTAGTTGTATGCTCTGCCTTTCTGCACAGTGGCTTTCATGGAGCATTCATTTTTAAGGACTTATCAGAAGACTTCATAGAGGAAAAGAGCTCTGGGAGAAGAAAAGCTCTCAGTTTAAAGCAATGCTGAACTTGGGGCAGGAGCCAACAAAGGATGCAGAGGCTGAAAGCGACCTGTGTTCAACAGAAATTGCTGGGGATTCTGACAAGTCTCCCAGATATCCTATTTTGTTGAGATATGATGCTGGAGTGGCAGTGTTAGGTGTCTGTCTGAAGGCAGTCATCTGTAAGACTCTGGTGCTTGAAAGTAAAAACTCCACTTAGGCAAACTCCAGTTCTCTGAAAACAGAGCTTCTTCGTGAAACATTGCTTATAGCACCAAGGAAAAAGTATCTATGATCATGAAGTGTTTTTAAATAAGTAAACTGCTAGCCCTTGCACCCAGAAGAGTTAATATCAGATGAATATGGTCAGCATCAGCACTGTGCTGTCAAAAATCAGGAAGGTGGGTTGTTACCATTGATGGGAAATCTTCCCTTTTCATTGTGGAACTGGAGAGTTAGTCTTCACAGGTGCTTCAAACTCTGTGCCTGACAGGGGCTGGGATAATAAGTCTGGGAGATAGATGTTATTTATTGTTTATTTATTTAATATGATCTGTGTACAGCTGTGCTCTTAACATGTGCATGCAGCCTAAATGTCAATGGCCAGCAATGAATTTCTCTGCTCTTAAAAGTAAATGCAGCCTTCTTCCAATTTTGAGCATGTTTCTTCTGGAAAGCTTAAAAGATTTTGCCCATCTTCCTTGACATTTAGACTTTCAAAGGGCTGAACCTTTGTCAGTGCCTTTAGCTATGCCCACCGGGCCTGAAGTCTTGCAGTATTGTATAATTATATCATAAAGCCTTATTTATAGTGTACAGAATCTTATTTCTGCCTCCAGATACCACTTTGGAGCATAAAAGTCTCCGACTTCCAGTTCAAAGTGATTGCCAGTTGTGGGTTACTGAAATACAAGATGCAATCTCAGTTTGCTGGATGAGTGGAGAGGGAAATGTGTAGTGGAAGTGATGACATTTTCCAGATTTGGCAGGTTTTTGTGGGTGAAGCTTTTGTGTGAGCTATAAAGCTGTTTCCCTAATTGGATAGGTGATTTAATTTTTTTTTTTTCTCTCTTATTCAAGTCTGATATTCTTGAGAAAGGTTGAAGTCTGTTATAGGGAATATGTAAAAATGTTTTTTATTCATCCTACTGTATTATATATAGCCTTCTAATAGTCATAGGGTTGTTGCTTGGTTTTGTGCATAAGTTGCCTTCACAGAATGGTAGAGGGTGGAAGAGACCTCTGGGGGTCGTCTGGTTCAGCCCCCCACCAAAGCTTTGCAGCTTTGCTTTACCCAGAGGTACAATACTAGCTTCTCATGCCTGCTTGGCCTATACATGACAGTGGGCAGTAAGGTTCAGGCAGTAATATTATTGGTATTCGTGGCTTGCAGGGTGAGCTGTGTGCTGAGTGAGCCTGCAAAAATGTGTTTGACCATACCTGAGGCTGATAGGGCTCCTGCCTATCTAAAATGATTTAATATGTTAATTTGCTTTCAACAGTTTCAGTGTTGTGATCCTTCAGGGCTTCTTGCTATCAGTGTTGGGGCCTGAGAGTCACCTAGTGTACTTCTGATAAGAACTTCTCAGTCTGTTATTCTCAGTAGCCTGTATGTGTATGTATACATATGGGGGTGTATATACATAGCCACTGTTTTGTTTTAGAATTGTATCTGTACTGGCCAGCTCTTCAGCTGCCTGAGACCTGCAAGTTTCCAGTAAACCAATTCAGGGTCTGGTTATTCTTGAGGATTTATACAAGCCAAATATTCTTGCAGGAGGAAGGAAAAGGAGGATCTTTGGTTTGCAGTATTACATCAGATAAGGATGAATACCCAGGCTGCAGCACAGCCCTGGACACAGAAACTGTAGTGGAAGTGTGGGTTTTCACCCTACAGTGCAGCAGTGGAATAAGGCAGAGCCTTTCACCTGTCTGAAATAGTGAATTTCTGTGATGCTTCCCTGCAGGAGTTGGTTTTGCATGGTTTTCCTCTCAAGAAAGGTTTTTCATCACAGATGTGCTGTGGTTATTGTATTTCTGACAATGTCTCCTTTTGCTTCCTTACATGGGTTTTATGACTGTAAATCTTGAAAGATTTACCCAGCTCCCAGTTGTTGCCATTTTCAGTGGAATAAGGAACCAGGTGGCTGATTGCATTTGGAGCAGAGACAAGCCAAAGTGCTTCTGTTCTCTGGATGTAATTCTGAAGCTTGGAGTAAAGACCTTACAACGTGACCAAGAATGTTGCTTTCTCTGCTTTCCATCAGACAGTTTAAGAATAATCAAATGTCAGTTCTGCCCCACTGTAAAAATTGTAATAATAATGTGATTTCTCAGATATATCTTACTTAAAAATAGGATATTGCTTCTCTTTCTTTTCCCCTCCATATACCTCCTTCTTGCTGACACCCCCAAACCCTTCAGCAAGTTGAGAGTAACGACTTGATCCTTTCTGGCAACACAATCTGGCATGAAAGTTTAATGGAGTTGGTTTAATTGCCTGGTGTCCTGCTGTGAGTTTTACAGTAAGGAATGAGTCTGGTTTCTGTGCTGTTGCTTTGTTCCTTTGGCCCTGCTCCTCACTGGACTGTGTTGCCTCTGAAGTAAGGAAGGCTGTTCTGCATCTCAGGCTGATGGATGTGTGTTGTTGGCACATGATGTACTTGTGTGTAACCAAAAGGAAGATGTGGGAACAGATCAACCCCGTGGATGCTGGGTGTTGTGGTAATGATGCTGTGCTGTGTAAAGTACATGTATTGATGCTGTAGGTGCTGCCAAGGTGTTTTGGGGAACCTGATCTTGCTGTTGTTGGTCACAGGTCTTCCATCTGCTACCCAAATATCAGCCTTCCTGCTTATTGCTATGCACATAATGGGTGAACCCCTGGGGTTTTTATGTCAAGTAAGTGGTAGTCTCTTTTCTGCAGGGAAGAAACTCAACTGGGATACGCTGGTGATGAACCTTCCTCTGGTGCTACTTTTAAAATCTGCTGTGGTATGCAAAGATATTTAAAGACTTTTTTTCTCTGCCACTTAACATTACAGTGAGGTGAGGCACCTACACAGCCCAGTGGTGGAGCTGTGATTGCCTAATCACTGCTGGTGTGCTGCAGGCTGATGCTTAATGTGCTTGGCATCTCTCCATGCCATCGGTCAGCTCGACACTTTGGTTCGCTCTTCCTTCTGCTAAATGCAGCACTTAATTTCCAAATCTGTGTGTCCCCAGGGTCAATTACCAGCAAAATGATAGTTACTGTTCTGCAGGAAGTAATTTTAAGGAGGTGTGGATTTCCATGTGGCCCAAAAAGCTTCTTGTCATCCATTAATATTGACTGCTGCAGCTCCTGCAGTGTGATGGTTTCTGGTCATGCAGCTGCTTAGTTGTCTCCATGCAGATGAGAGCATTTGTCCTTGATTGTGCAAGTATGAATGCAAGAAGTGAAGGTTAAATAGCCTCTGTCTGCTGCTCCTCATGTTAGTTTAGACCCCAGTACTTTGTTCACAGACCTCTGGGCATGTCAAGCAAAATGGCCCCAAAACCCTTTCCTGCTGCCCTGGGTACTCTTCCATAATCTCTTTCTGTTAGTGGGGTTTCCCCTTCAAGGTGTCTTCCTGCAGCTACTCAAAAATATCCTAGGGACTTCCCATGGAGTAGTGTGGTTGTGGTGAGAGCTGGCACCAATTGATCTCTGCAAATCCCTTTTTGGCAAAAGGCTGGAGAACTGCTGGTGCTTGTTTACTGACAACCAAAGTAGCCCTGTAACAGCATTGGAAAACTGTACCACAAAATAGGCTATTTTAAACAGGAGCTGGTTAAACTAGTTGGAATATATTGGAAGGCTGCCTGATAATAGCAAGATGATAGGCTTGTACTGCTGACTGTTTGTGGATCTTCTGCATTTGTGCCAGGCAAGACTCCAGAGCAGTGTAATGCAAGAAGACTGTATTAGACTCTAAGGCTTTTAGATGTAATTTTATTTAGATATATTAACAGAGAAAAACACCTCTGGTTACAGTGTTGTTTTACAGAAATTGAAAAGCATTTTGAAGGTGTATTAATATGTAGGGGAGATATAAACCAGGTCTTTGTTTTGATGGATGAGTCCCAGAATGTTCAAAGGCAAATTGTTCTTCTATCCAGGTCTACTAAAGAGGATCATGACAGTTAAATAGGTGACATTCTTCCAACAGTTAAGCTGTTATATACAGAAACTAATGAAAAAGGCTCTTGATGAAGGAAAGATTCCAGTTTCAAACCTTTGAATGAAACTGAAGTCAGTGGTATGTGGCAAATACCAGCTTGACCAATGAAAAGCATGTGAACTGACAGAAACCTTCCCATCTTCCTGAAGGTGACAATCTCTGGCATGGGTCATGCCAGAAGGAGTAAATTTGCAAAGGTTTCCTGTTGGGGTCTAGGTGCAAGGGTGAAAGAATAAGCCAAGATCCTAATACGACACCGTGTGTGATGCAGGTGAAACATCAGATTGAATGTCTAGTCATTCAGGACAATCCAAAATAGATTTGCTTTTGGCATATCACCAGTTGCCTTTACTGGATGCTTCCTTCTGCTTAGTCCACATGAGGAAGCAGCAACAGACGTTTTCTTTTTGGAAAGTCTGTCTGCTCAAGACAGCAATATTATCTGTGCCAGCAGCCTACTCAAATCATTAGTTATCAATTTCTCCCATGCAGCTTTTTAAAGAGAGCTGAAGTGTCTTTGTGCTTTAGGCTCCTTCATCTCTGTCTTGCATTCTGCAAGCCAAGGTATCTTGTGCTCTGATTACTTTTCTCAGGTTAGAGCAAAGCTTCTTTTCAACTGAAGATCAATGCGGGCTACATTATCTTATTGTTGTAACAGGTCATAGAAACAGTTTCATGCCATTTGCAATTTGAACCCATAACTCTTTAAGCTGGTAATATCCCCCCTTATTTATTTTTGTTAGACCTCATGAATGTCAATAAGTGAATGAGATGCATTCATCGCCTGTGTAAATGAAATGATTGACATTTGATTTTCTGCCGGCTGCCTGCCTGGTGGGATTTCCATTTGGAACTATTATTTCAGGCTCCTTTGCACTCACTCCCCAATGTGTGCAGGCTTTGTAGGTTTTAGCAACTTAAGTATTTCAGACATTAATTCTTCTCACTTGTGAAAACATGATGTGTGTTGTAGAGAGCAGCCCCGTCAAACTTCTCCAAACGATGCCGCTCAGCTCATGAAACTGAAGAAAATGTAGAAACTTAATGTAGGGGTTTCTCTTCTTTCTGTAAATGGATGTCCAAGTGCCATGGGACAGTTTTCTTGCATCCCATATCCAGGGAAGTGTGTAGGGAGGGGATATGTGCTGGTGCTTGGTGTAGACCAGACTCTGCAGAAGTGGCTCTTCCAGTGGCTCAGGTTGACCCTGGACATGTGAATGCTTTGTGCCATGAGTGTCCCTGTGTTTACTGGGATGGCGATGATTGGTGGTGGGACTTCAGAGGATGAAGGCACAGCTGTTTAAAACAGGGAAAGCTTCCATGTGGGTCCTTGTGCTGGGCTGTCCATTTCTGCTGTGGGTGGACTGCATACACAGACTGACTTTGCACTGATATCTCTTTATCCCTTTAGTGGGTAAACCAAGAACAGTGTTTTCTTGGTCAGCTGCTGCCTCCCAGGTAGCAGGCTGGCTGGACCCACATGTGCAAGGGATGCAGGCTCAGTTTTTTAGAGCTGGTTGTCCTTAGTTCCAGCCCTGGGCTTAACTTCAGTGAGGATTTTGTTACATGCAGAAGCTCTGCCCTGCCTCACAGTGCATTCCTTCCCAGAGACATTATCTCTCATGTGAGATGAATAGCCCAGGTAAAGTCTTCACAGCTTTAGTGATAAACCTTGTTTGACAGCAGCACATGGTGGAAGAGATTGGCTCCTGTGTTCTTGGTTGGGTGTTTTTGTTGTTGTTTTTCTAAAGCTGAAGTTACAAAAAGTGCTCTGAGAATGAGGTGCCTCAACTTTGTAAACAAGCTTATGAATTTTTGGCTGGCAAGCTTGCAGGTTCAGATTTCATCCTCCTGTGGGTGTGTGTATTAGATCTTGTGGGTTCTTGGGTTGATAGGGATATAGTTAAAACAGGAAAAATGGGTGCAGCTGCTGTTTGTCCTAATATTTTCCTAATGCTTTCAGGGGTGTGGTGGTGCTTTAAATGTGTTACAATCCTAATGGAAATTTAACTTGTTGAAGTATTTGTGGCTTCACTGGAGAAAAATGCCTTTATTGTGTGTGATATTTTCAGTTTGTGAGTCAATATCATCATTTTACAAGGTTTCTGGAGAAGGTCCTTTTGCTGAGGAAGCTCTGGTGATATGAACCTTGTTGTTTGATATATCTTTTTTTCCTTTCTCCTGGAATTAATCACTTGTTACTTTCTTTTTGGTTTCCAGGGTCTTGGTTGGTGCTCCCAAGGCAGAATCTAGATACAGCACCTCTGTTCAGTCTCCAGGAGCAGTGTTTAAATGTCGTGTCCATACCAATCCTGACAGAAGATGCACAGAACTGGATATGGGTCGAGGTAGGTGGTTAGGAAGCTTGGGAAGCTGGGGAGAAGGAGGGAAACAAATAATAACCCAACCCAAATGGCTTGTGATCCTCTTGCCAGCTTCAAATTGTTCCCAAGACACTGAGAGGGATTGATCAGCCTCTCTTGGTGGATTTTGAGCACTGTTAGCAAGGTGTCATATTCATTTCATTGTTATGAAAGAGCATGTCACCTGTTGCTGGTGACCTCCCAGTGCCCCTGCTTTCTCTCCAGTGAGTACTCAGGTGAAGGTGGGTTTTTCCCTGCTTACCCTAAGCTGCTGTCTGTTCAGTGTGATTTCTCAGCATCTCAGTGGGGAAGTGGGTGAGCAGCAATGCTGCCTACTCCAGGCAGTGCTGAAATTAAGGATGTGGTGGTGGGCCCATGATGTGTGGTGCTGTTACCAACCTGGCCATCTGTGTGTTCCCTTGTAATGCAGCAGATCATTCCTTGGCTTTGCTTTTTGCTATAAAGAAAATAAGTTTCCTGGTGAGAGCCATGCTTGTAGGCTATTGCATGTGATCAGGATCAGCTTTGCTTTCTCTGATGTACTGTCTGAATCAGGGGAAGGTGGAGCCCTAAAGTAAGGCTCTGATTTAAAACCTTGTTTTGAATTCTGATGGAGAAAATTGAAGACTTTTATATTTTTGATTGTTGGTGACATGCATGTTATTACTTTCTCTGCTGATAAAAAAAGTCATGTTAGAATTGTTCATCTTTTTGTGACAAGTCAGAATTTAGTTTGATGAAGCTTACCCATGTTAAAGCAGTGTTTTGGCCAAGTTTATTTGTGCTGCTACTGTAATGTCAACTGTCTTTCATGGATGAAATACTGCTTGACAGGAATAAAGAATTAGGCCTCAACTCTCATTTGCAAGAGTAATTTTTGCTTTGATTGCAGTTCTGCAGGCAATCTCACATCTTGCCCATTGACTTCAGATGGATAGTTGAATTCAAGTAGAGCTGTGGACAAGCTGTAATAGCTGCTGGCTGTTTGGGACAGAGTCTGTCCTCTACCACGTGTTTGTATAGCACCTAAGAAGAGTGAGAGCATCTCCCCAATTAATGCATACAAGAGATAATAATCAGGATGAAAAGGAAAAGCATTGCCATGCAGATGTTTGATGGGCAATCTCTTTTTGGTGGTATTCTTTGATGGGTGTTTAAAGCTCATGTCTTAAAGTCATATCTCATGCCTTGCTGCCTTTCCCTTCTTTCTGTAGGCAATTCTCGGGGCACTCTCTGTGGCAAGACCTGCAAAGAAGACAGAGATGATGAATGGATGGGCGTGAGCCTGGCTAGACAGCCGAAGGCTGGTGGAAGTGTGCTGGTAAGTCTACTCTTGTCTTTGATCTCCTTAAAACCATCACTGCTGTCTGACTCTAATGCTAAACACGTCAGGATTAATGTCTTCAACGGTGACTGACAGAGTCCAGCTTTACCAGCAGCAAAATCTGCAGCCCCTTCCTTCAAACGGAAGGAAAAGTGAGCCCCAGCCAGAAAGCTTTATTTATAGAGGGAGGACTTCAAAGCTGTCACACCTGACTTGTGTCACCCAGGGGCTTCCTCCTAAATCCGAGGGATTAAATCTTTGAACCGAATAAACAGAACTTTGTCTGAGAGGTACCTGCTAGTTTGTTCTCTTTGTCATTTGCCTATGTTTATGTAGGCAATATATATGCATCCGTTTTCCTAGAGAGCATGTATTGCATGTCAGAACTTATAATGAAAAATGTAAGAAGAGTCCTTGTGGTGATTTTTTTTTTTTTCCTTTACATGTTAATTTTCCATTAACGAGGCAGAAGAGTGCAAGTAGGGATGATTTTGTTGTGTGTGGGTGGCCTTGTTGTCTTTGGTATGGTTACCATGTATGTAGACAGGTCAAGGAGAGCAGATGTGATCCTTAGGATCTGGAGCTTATCTTTGCAAAACATTTCCTGTGTTGGAAAGAAATAATCATGAGGAGAGCTAGGCAAAAACCTTTGTGAAATACAAGGGTATATTAGGATCAATAGCTGTCTGTGTTTACATCTGCAGTTGGGTTCTGACTTTCTACCTGAGGGAGCCTCTCTGCAGCAATGGCAACTGAAATCAAAAGAACTTGCAATAAAATGTTGTGCATAGTGGCAGGCAAATTTCAAGCTTGTCTCAGAGTAACCCTGACAACAGTCTAATTCTAAACACTCTGCTTTGGAGTCAGAAACTTGCAGTATGACCACATCTTTCTCATGAGATGAGGGGTTGCCCTGGTAGGGGGTATCAAACTGTCACAAAGCTGCTAGGGAGCAAGGCCTGGTACAGTGGTTACTGTGCCAACCACCTGTGTCTGGAAAGTGGACAAAGCTGCTTCACTCAAAGGCACTTTTCTTAATATGCACTCAGAGTCCAAACACTTGCACCCCAAGTCCTCCCACTCCAACTTCCTCATGGGGGAGCAGGTGGTTTTGATGCCTTTCTGTGATAATACAGTGGTATTTTATCTGATAGTCTCTCTTGGTGTACAGCTTGGCAGTGCTGTAGGGGCCAGGTGATGCTTTACTTTTCTTGGATGTTTTAAAAGTGAGAAGGAAGAGAAAAAAAAAGGGCATAAATAAAATATGCTGTAGTCATGTCCAGCAAAGCACAAAACATTTATGCTAGCTTAAGCAATTCATCTTTTTCAAGGCATATCCTGATTGTTACATGTGCTTAGAGTCCTGTGTGACCACTGAAGAGGAACTTGCATTGATCAGGATAACACCACCTCAAGTCACAGCATCCTCTCTGTTTTCTAGTTTCTAATTATACAGCTGTGCACATCTGTGTGTAGACAGAGCCTGGAATAAAGGCATACAGATCCCTTGATGGAAGATACCTGGCTTCTTCAGGGCATTGTTTCTCTCCCTTTTGAGATAACTTTCTAACGAAAATGATTCGTGACTCTCCCATGAGCAAATGGTTTCTAATACATATGCTTTTTTTAAGTTTAAATAGCAGGATTTCTTTAAATGTGGCAATTCTTTGAAGTCCCTGGAAGAAACTGGTGTTCTGAGAAGACTTGTCTGAATATGTGTTCATGGCTGTATAATTTTTAGCTTTTTGGTGGAATTAGTGGCTAGCTCTCATAAGCAATTCCCTGCAGTTAGGATTCTGTGTAGTCTAAGGTCAGGCATTACTCAATCTCTTGCAGGGATTCCTTTAAGTTATAGTATCTTTGTGTTTAGTAGCCCTGGAGGGATGTTGTTTTGCATCAGTACTGATAGTCACTTTTTAGACCTGTGTAAACTATTTGTGTTCTTGACATCCTGTATTCGAGGAATGACTCCCACAGTTCAACTGTGAATTGTACCAAGAAATTGTTGCTTTTTGCTATGAAACTGCTTAGTGGCTTAAATATCTGTCTTATCAACCTTCCCCAGTGTGCGAGGATTGCTCAGGGGGGGTTTAGCTGAGTCTTGGTAAAAGGTGGATTGTGCTTGAGCCCATACTGTGCCAAGATTTTACTAAATCAGAGTTTTATGTTTGTATTATGGGCTAAATTGAAAAGTATCAAACAATGAGGATTTAAACAAATGAAGAAGTAAGATAAGCTAAAAAAATCTGAGTTTGCAGTGGCTTCTTGTCCTTGGGTATGCTCTCAGTCAATATTTGCATTAATCTAAGTGCTTCAGCACAAAATACAGCTGAGATGCCCACTCTTTCCCAACTGAAATGGCCAAAGTCCTCCTTTTATTTTTGTTGGGAGAGGAACTGGGGACAATGCATTATGATTTGGAAATGAGCCACATCCATCAGTCTTGTTCTTCCTAAATACCTTCCACATCTGTCATTACTCTGGTTTTTGTCAAATATTGCTATTTTTCATATTAAGACATTGACTTACTGGCACATTTAATGACTGTGTGTGTGCCTGTAAAAAAAACCCCAAACATCACTACAGCAAAGCCAAAGTCCTCCTAGGGAAGAGCAAAGCAGAAGTGGTTTGACAGTGGCACAATCAAAAAGGTCCTTGTTTGGACTCTGACTTTAGGACTCAGCAGAGGGCTCTGTAAGGACCCTGCATTCACGTTGGGCACTCAGCTTCTGAAGTCTCTCATGAAGCCTGGGTCTCTCATGTTTCTTCTCTGGTGCAAGGCCTGTGGCTGACGTTCAATATGCAAAACAGCAGAGTGGCTGCAGTTCTGAAATGGCCTATTCATTATGTTTCAGTAATGTAGTGTCTGCCATCAATAGAGACCTCCATGTGCTTTGCCCAGAAGAGTTTTATTTTCTTAGAATTATAGAATTGTTTAGGTTGGAAAAGATCTTTAAGATCATTGACTCCAACCGTTAACCCAACACTGCCAAGTCCCTGCTAAACCATGTCCCTCAGCACCACATCTACACATCTTTTAAATGCCTTCATGGGTGGTGAGTCCCCCATTCCCTGGGCAGCCTGTTCCAGGGCTCTACAAACCTTTTGGTAAAGAAATTTTTCCTAATGTCCAACCTAAACCTCCCCTGGCACAACTTGAGGCTGTTTCCCCTTGCCCTGTTGTTTGTTACTGGGGAGAAGAGACCGAGCCCCACCTTGCTGCAACCTCCTTTCAGGCAGTCATAGAGAGTGAGAAAGTCTCTCCTCAGTGTCCTTTTCTTCAGGCTGAAATAACCCCAGTTCTCTCAGCCACTTGTCATATGATTTGTGCTCTAAATCTCTCACCGGCTTTATTGTGCTTCTTCGGACACACTCCAGCCCCTCTTGTAGTGAGAGGTCCAAAACTGAACCCAGTATTTTAGATGTGATCTCAAGGGTTGTTTCAAGGATTTGCATCCTTTCTTCCCTGTTATATGGCAGAGCCAGAGCCCATGCCCTGGCAGCAGCTGCAGAGCATCAGAATGTGCTGATGGCTTCCTTGTTGCACAGGGGCCTGCCTATGGCTAGCATCTAAAAAAAGGGAGCACAAGCTATCAGTTGTTTGCAGTCACCTTAGGAAAAAAATCCCAAAACCCCACAGTAAAACCTACTCCACAGCATCAAGTTCAGATGACTCATCTCTGTTCACATGTGTGCCATCAAAGAAGGAAGGCTGGAGGCACCTTTGGTAGCACATCACCTTGCCTCAGCAGTGTTAAATAATGCAGGGACTGTGTACTGTAATCCAGCTAAACATCTGTCCCTGCTCTCTGCAGAGGGCTTGGACTAAATGACTTTTAAAGGTCCCTTCCAACCCTAAACATTATATAATTCTATGGTTTTTGGGAAGGCAGAAGAACCAAAAGCAACTGTGGACAAGCTTTGCTGTGGCAGGGGGACAAATGTACTTAATATCTAGCTGCAGAGAATTGAGTTTCAGGGAGGAAGAGGAGCTGCTGAGCTCCTGTCCATTGGGAAGATGGCAAATTCTGCAGCTGTGGCATGGGGGAGTCTGGGAAGGCATTTGCTGAGGTAACTGAGGTGGAGCCCATCTCTTGGAGCTACTATTACAAGCTGTCCACAAACTCAGGCAGTCAGTGGTGAACTGACTGAACACAAAGCATGCTGAAGGTACAGAAAAGTGATCATTCAACACAAAGACAAACCCCAAACCAAACCCTAACAGTTAGATAAGTGTGCCCAGAACTGCTAAACTGTGCCCATAGCCTCCAACTGATTTTGAATGAACTTATGCATTAGCTCTCTTTTTTCTCTCCTTATATTGTTCTATCTTTCTTGGCCTCTGCACCTCACTCCTGAGCAAAGCTTCCTGCTCGTGATGAAATGCTGCTTCTTTCCCCAGCTCTATCAGTTATGCTCCTCTGGGAGAGATTAGTAGGTTAATTTATGTGAGTCCCTTGCAATTTCTGAGATATAAAATGTCCAGGAATTTATCACAATCCTTTATTTATCTTTACATAATTTTTAAAAAATACTTTTGGCCTGTTTCTGTTAGAGTTTATATCCGGAGTTGAGGTTGACCTAACTGTTGCTTTAATGGTATGTGTCTTTATGGTGCTGCCTTTAAAAGGGCTGTGCATGTGTGTATTTGTGCTCACAGCACAGATCCATCAGGAGAGAAGCTATTTCCTGGTTACTCTGAAAACAAGTGTTTCACATGCTGTTTTTCTATTGCTGCTGAATTTTGAAGGAGTGGTGTGTGGGGATTCAAATCATATCTGAGCTTCCTTAAAACACATAAGGGAGTTCCCAAAGCTGCTTTTTGCAGGACTCCTCGTGCATTTGGCTGTTGAGCAGAGTGACATAAGAAGCATCCTTCACTTCATGGGTGGCAGCCTCACGCCACACAGTGCAGTGCAGAGTTTTCCACAACCCCCAGAGTCCCTTGCTATCTATCCCTCAGCCATAACCATCTTCAGGAGATACGTGCTTGTCCTTGAGTACTGGAAGTTAGGAAAGCAATAAATATCAAACTCCAAATGCAGCATGGCTAACAGCAGAGCAGGCTTTTCCACAACTGGTTTTGTGCTGTTAAAAAAAATGAGAGCAGTATTCCTCTTTTATGTCTCTCTGGGGTTAAGTATATGGGAAGGGGTCTGTGTTTAACTTTTGAGCTTCCCAGTTGCTGATAGGCTTCCCAGGTCCTTTACTGGATCGATGGCACAACTGTGCCTGGCTTATGGATGTATTTTTTTAATGATGTTGGGAAGCTTCCATGGGCAACTCTTGAGTTTCTGAGTCAGAAAAGTGGAGTAGCAGAAAAGGAAGGAAGACAAGGTGTCTCAGCTGGGTAGGATAGGGTCAAATATGGGGATCATGAAGTGAGCTGATGCAAAGTTTCCAGGAAGAGTTGAAAGTATGTGGAGGAGATTATTTGTAGCATAGAGACTGCTCTGTTCACATGGGACCAAGCCTTAAATGATGTAAATTGACACATCTGCACAGACAGCAGTGACTTAGAACAGCTGGAAATGGTGGCCCAGCATGTGCTGAAGTTCAAAGCCTTTGCTGTTACACATTTAATTTCCTCTTATTCCAAATAATGCCTGAGCATCAAGCAACTTGTGGTTTGTCTGGCAACAATACGGTGTTAATTTTTGGCACAAATGGGTTCTAGGAAGGTGTGAACCAGTCTCCACATTGCTTGTGCATGTGCCCACATGTGGCAGTTGAACTGAGCAAATATCCTGGTAAGACTGATTTAGCTTTGATTTTGCAGGGTGAGCTTATTCTTCACTGTGAAGGGAAAGGCACCCTAATCTCTGCAGCTCACCTGCACCTTTGACTGATCTTGTCACTCTTGTTGCCACAAGATCTCTGGCATTTTCACTTAAATTCATTAAAGTAAGCAAGGTCTAGCTCTTCTGTCACCAGAAACAAAGCTGCCTTTCCCAGCAAGACAAACCTTTGACTCACATGTGTTCTCTGGTGGTATAACCTACTAATTTGGTCTTAGTAACCTTCTGAGTCTTACCATCCATTCTATTCCTCTTCAGTGTATTCCAAACGTCTTTATTTCCATTTTTTTTTACCTTTTTTTTTGGGCTTGTCTGTGTTCTGTTAGTGTATCTTTAATTAGAAAAGCTTCACTGACTGTGAGGATTAATAAACAATGGAACCTTGGAATCTCCAGCATGAAATCTGTCTTGCTCTGAGACCTGCTGTTTTCCTAGTCATGCACATGTAAAGGTTGAGGTGCCAGGTCAGGGGGTATCATGAAGTGCAGAAGATAACAGTGAGAAGATACTTTATCTAGAAAGAGATATAAGGAGAGGACAACGGGGTTGTGGGGGGAAGATGATGCTGAGAGGTCCTGTTCATGTGTGCTCTGCCTTGGTCAAAGGGCTCTCCTGTAACCCTGGCTCAATAACACGTGATATGATTTCTTTAGGCCTGTGCACACCGCTGGAAAAACATCTACTATGAGACAGAGTACATCCTGCCCCATGGCTTCTGCAACATCATTCCCCCCAACCTGCAGCCCAATGGGAGAAAGCTCTTGCCCTGCTATGAAGGTAAGGAGCGTGGGAGCCAGGAATGGGGTTCACCTCCCTTGCTGTGCTCCCATTTTACAGCTGCTGTGTTTTTCCTTTATTTCCAAAACCATACACAGTAAACCCTCACTAGTGGTATTTTTAGTTCATTTTCCTGTTTGGTTTTTTTTCTTGATAACATACAGAGTTGGGGTGGCAGATGGGTTTGGCTGAAGCTGAGAATGTAGCAGAAGACTGAATAGGTCCTGTGACTTACTGCATGTTGGTCACACTTTACTAGGGGAATGGTTATGTTTCTGAACTGTGTTTTTAAGACAGCAGCTCTCTCTCTTCCTCTCTTCCCTTATGTGAATGATCAGTAGATACAGTTCTGAGCTTGGCTGCTTGTACTTCACTGTGGCACAGAGTAAAAGCTGGGAACCAATTTGTCCATCTTATGGAAGCACTTTCTTTTTTGTTTTGTGACTTATCAGAGGACTTGACATGGAGGGAACGGGCTGCTTAACACCTTGCTCACTTTGGGGAACCTCTGCAACAGTTTTTATTAAAATATATATTAATATATTTATATTAAACTGCTACTGTGTTTTGAAAACTGTAAGGTGTCTTGGTCCCTGTTTGCATCCTCAGAAGGTCTGGGTTTGGGATACACAGAGAGGGAGAGCTCCAGCTCTGAGCAGTGTGTGGCTGTGCATGTTGGTTCTGCTCCAAATCCCAAGTGTCAGCGTTTTAATTTTCCAGCCCTTTGGTGCATGTGAGACTCTTGTATCATGTTTCCTTTCCCAAAGACTTCAGGAGACAGTGGCTCCTCAGCCAAGAGCAATTAACTGAACCAGAGGCATGAGTGTGGTTAGGAAGAATATAGGGAATCTCCTAAGATTTCTTGGCCTTCAGTGAAGCATTTAGGGGAAAGCACCTTGTCTTCTCCTGTCTGTCCTGGTCATTGTCTTTCCCCTATTGACTGGAGGAGCCTGAGGAAGCGTGGGAGTTCAGAGGCCAAGATGCAGCACGTTTGGTTGTGAACAAGTCCTCTGATTTTATTTATTTGCTATTATACTTTTCTGCCCCCATCCAAAGTTGTCAGCAGCCAGCAGCAGGCTTGCTGCTGACATTACTAAGTGAGAGAGGGATAAGGTGGTGGATGTCCTGGCATGCTTCTCTGTTGCTGGTGAGAAGATGTATCCCACCTCAGTGGCCAGTGAAGCCATCACTGTGACAGAACTGGCTCTGCTCCATGCTTACTCTTTCTTCTGAGGCAGCTCCTCACCTTCGTCTGGGCTTTTCTCAAGGAACTGCTACTGCAAACCCATACACCTTCTGGAGATGGTAATCACTCATGCACTGAGCATTTCCCAGACTCAAAATTGGTCATTATTTGAAATGTGAGGGGTTTTCAATCTCTTCACCTAGCCATACCAGCTGCTCTGCTATGTAAACTATGTAAGCCTTCCTATTGTGAGCACTGTCTTAATGTATTTCCTAGGGGATTTTTATGTTGTTTTTGGTTTGGAGTTTTTTTTTTTTCCCCTTTTTCCTGTCAGCAAAATCAGCATAAGGCCTCACACCGAGGTAGTACACTGCAAATCTTCTGATATTAACTTTATGTTCAACGTGCACGTGCAGGACACACTGCTGGGGCTCCCTCTGCGTGTTCCTGTGCCGCCTTAAAAGCGGCTTGCCTGAAGCTGTGGCTGGTGGGGGGAGGGTGGTGGTTTCTGGAAGAGATGAACCACTTGTATTTTTCTGTGCGTCATGTCTTCAGAGTAAAAGTGCTGCTAATCTGACAGGATATTTGCCAGGAATTGCTAGAAAATAGAAATGTGTGGGCCTAGTACACGCAGAGCAGCCAGTGGAAAGTTGGCAGGGCTGGTGCAGTACGATGTTGGCTTAATTTCACTCCAGGCTAGAGTGAAAATTGGAGGTTTGGGACTGATTTTTCTCCCCCCACATCAGACATGAAGTCACGAAGTATCCCAAGGGATGGCTGCACTTGTTTACTTCTGGATCTTTTATGTTTCAATAAAACAAGCTCAAAGAGAGAGATAGCCATGGTATGTCACATGAAGGGATTTGTTGCTTCAGGTATGGCATGAAGTAAGATTGAAGTCATCCTTGTAACATTATTCCTTCACTTTCTGGAAGTAGCAGCAGCAGAAATTCTCCTCTGGTGCCACTGAAGAACAGCCCAAAGAGGAGAAGCAGTGAGTCCAGTAGGGATAATGACCGTGTTGTGTAATGCAGCTGAAGTGCTGCCGCACCAAGAGCCTCTGCGGCCATCACTGGGAGGCTGCCAGACCTGTGGCTGCAGACCCTGCTCTGGAGACCCCACTGAGTTGTCATGACCTTCTTTGAGACTTGCCACATGTGAATGGGTGCTGGAAGTCACATACTTGTTTCCAGAAGCCCCATCATTAGGACAGCAAAGGCAGTAAGCCCCGTGAGATGCTGGTGCAGCTGCGTGGTTCACAAGCAGAGCTGCCTCTCGTTGAACTGGCAAAGTGCGCAGAGCAGTTGAGTTGCACATCAGTCTCCATCCATCTGTGTGCGTGTGCACCTTGAGATGGATTATTCACTTGTGTAACAAAAGTCTTGTGCCAGAAAGGGAGAGGAGTCTGACCTTGGGACAGACATACTTAATGCATACGGTATGTTTTCTCTTCACATAAAGCGGGCTTAATAATTAAAGACAAACGAGGAAATGGAAATTTCCTGACTCTGTGGTAGTGGTGCAACAACACAGTAGTCTCAATCCATCTTATTTTTGTCCAGCTTCCCTGAAAGGGCTGACAGAAGTCTGGAAGTGATTGAGAGCTGGAGAACAGCAGCAAGCCTTATAGTTAAATGCAATCTGTCTGAGTAGGAACTAATCTGGTTTATATGAGCTGGATATTCTTATATAGCTGGCATATGGAGCCCTGTCTTCCAGACAGTGCTTTCAGTCAAGTTATTTTTCCCATAGTTTTAATGGCCTTCCAAAAAAAGGGAGCTGACTCTTCATTCCCTCAATGTGTTTAGTTAGCAAAGAAGAAGGTTGGCCATGCCTATTGTGAGAAGCCCAGCCGAAGAGGACAGCTGGGATGGTTTCCTACTCCCTGCGGTAGGAATTGGTGGTGGAGGTAGAGAAGTGTGATGGATCCTTTGGTTAGTAAATAAGAGGAATGGCACATGCTTGTGCCTTGACCCCAAAGAGATAAGCGCATTTTCCCACAGGGCCCAGACCATGTTTGGTTTTCTGGAAGCCATCAAAACATCCCTGTTTTGTGGTACAAACCCAATACCACAATGCTAGGTCAGAAAGAGTATTACTATTTCTCCCTAGCGTAGCTAAACATTAAGATAGGAAGAGACTTCCAGTGCAAATGATAGCTTAGTGTAACTGTCCACTATTTACATCTATGTAGATGGTAGATACAGGATTTCACTGCTCTCTGGAGCTTATGCTATGTTACAGCATTTAATCTTGCTTAGAGATGTATAGAGGCTTTTGCTCAGAGAAGTTGGGGAGCATTTGCCTTCAGAATTGTCACACCTCGCAGCTTGGCCTTTTTGTTTGTATATTGTTTATCCAATTACTTCTTCCTCAACCTTACTTCTGGTATAACCTGAGACCATCATGATTGTCCATACCATTTCCATCTTCTTTTTATTTTTTTATTTTTTTCATGGCACATCTTCAAAGTTGCAGAGCCCGGAACTCTTTCAGACTCAGCCTCACCTTACTACTTTTCTATCTATCAGCTGTTGCTGCAGAAGTTAGTTTAGCAGCTTGTGGTCTGTGTAACCTGTATAACTGCAGGTGCACAGCAGCCTGCAGGTGGGTGACAAAGAACAATAAAGAAGTATAAAAACAAAGGGGCTGTTCCTGACAGCAGTTATTGCCTAGAGCTATGTGGAAACTACCTAATCCATTGTCTGCAATATCTAAACCTCATGTGAATGTTGCTGTTCAGGTGTGCAAAGGCTGAGAGCTGACGCAGTAGCTACACAGTTCCTGCTAGTTGAGTGTTTCACTGCATGGATGGATGGACAGCAGTGTTGTATGAGTGACAGGTGCTGCTGCTGTACAGTGGAGGTAGAAGCCATCTCAGTTTTCACACCTTATGGGCTCTTCTGCTGCTTGGGAGAAGCAGACTGGCTCTAGGGAGGGGGCAGAAGTCTATTATGCTGGGAGTGTCTGGCCAGGATAATGCTGCACTGGGCTGTGACCATGAGTACGTGAGTGGAAAGAAACCCTGCCTGGGAGTGGAGAGGAGGGGTGGTGGGAGCAGGACACTGCTGCAGATGGCAGTTAGGTGGGCTGAGTAGAAGGGGTGGTGTCAGGTGGTTTTGTGCAAAAAGGGTTCTGCTGGAATCCAGGAGCCCGGTCCCTACCTGAGCTGGGCTGCTGGCTCCCTGGGGAGAACTGTGTCTGTCTGGATCCTCACAAAACATGGTGCTGATCTCTGCTCTGTGTCAGTGGGGCTTTAAATGATCAAATGGCCTCAATGTCTTTGGTGTTTAGATGTCTGTGCTTCCTTTTCCTCTTTGAAAAGGTTAGTAAAACTATTTTCCCCTCTCAGAAGTGTTGAGAAAAGAGATTAACTGTTGCATGTGATGTGCTCAGATCCCATGATGATAGGATGGAGTCTTGATACCTGTAGGGAGGAAGGATGGTCATTGCTTTGCATCATTACTATGTGTCATGCCACACTACTGTAATGAATCATTTTATCCTTATGTAAGGTCTTATTTTTCCCTGAGAAGCATTGTCAGGAATTTAAGTCAAAATGTTTTGGTACCTTCGCTTCACAGAAACACTGATTATATCCAGACTTTGAGTTTTCTTGAAATGCTGCAATCCCATCTATCCACTGTTACAACCAAAGCATAAATAATTGAAATGTAGGGGCATTAGATTGAGCAGCTAGTACTGCCAATGTGATGTAAAAAACACTGAGCATCACATAAAACCATGAACAAGCTCTCTGAAAGTATGAGCATCAGTGAACATACCATCTCAGTTCATTGTACAACCATTCAAACCACCAAATGTTTTCTGTTCTTTATGCACTGCAGTTAATAATGATAATTTAAAGACTGTTTGTTTTCTTTCATTGCCTGACAATGAAAACTATAATTTATGTGTTTCTGTTCTTTTTCTAATACATCCATTACTGATGAAAATCCTCTCCTTCCTCTGATGTTGGGACTTTGGTTTCAATTTACTCCTAGATTTGAATTTGGTGGGGGATTTTATTGTTTGGTTGTTGGGGTTTTTTCCTATTTAGGTAAGGTTTTTTACTTAATTGGAGAAATTATGTAACTGTTATGTATGCATTGTTCTATTAGAAGAAAATCCTCTGTTCATCCTAAGAAACAAAGCAATTTAATGTTTATTAAACACAGCCACACAAAGCGATGGATCCATCCACCCTTCAATGACCCCCTTGTTCTGTTGCTAAGCTGCTACCCTTCTGCCTGCCATCCTTTGGTTTTGGATGCCCTTGGTTTTTCTTTGCAGCCAAATTTGGGTGCCAGCTGGTGTGAGCTGCATTGCTCATGCCTGCAGGCACCTGTGGACAGGTGGCTGCAGTTACATGGGGTGATGGTTTGGAGACATTCTGGCCAAACTCAAGCCTGTGGCAAAACTCTGGTGGCTGGGAGAGCTACCATTGTTTTGAGGCTTTTAGATGTAGCTGAATTCTGAAAAGTTCCAGAAAACCTATTTATAAAGGAAGGAGAAATTTGAAAATCTAAACTAAGAATCAAATTTATTTGCCTCCTGTGCCACACGGAGGCATTCCACCCAGTTACATCATTACCCACTTCACCTAAATCTTTTATTGTGCAAGTGAAATATCCTGTAGTGGTTTTTCCTTTTTTTATATTAAAGCAAATTGAACCGAGTGTTTTTTGAACGAGACATTCAAAGATAACCACCAGCCAAAGATAATACAATTTTACAGGAAAATACAACATTTTAAATCCATCAAATTGTCAGTGGGGCCTACTTGCAGCGGTTGGTTATGGGCCCTCCAGAGAGAGCTGCAGAGGTTTTCCCGGAAAAGAAATGTTTACACAAGAAGTCCTCTTTTAAAATCCAAGGTGAAGGGCCCATTTTCCCTTTAAAAAGGCAAGCCCTGGCCTGGGTCATGAGTATGATGTAGCAGGGACCATGGCCTCTAGTGCCCAAGGGGGCAGTGGGTGCTGAGGAGGGCTAGGGACCTGGCAGGCAGGCTGGGCTGGCCATATTCTATGCAGCCCTGTGGTGGCTTTTCTGGCAGGACACGGTGCTCACTTGCACTTCTTGAGCATCAGCCTGAGCCCCTCTAGCCTTCCATCAAAAAGAACAATTTAAAAAATCCTGTAGGGATTTAAGTTGGATTGAAGAAGGCTGTGTCTTAAAACCTTGAGCATTACAAAAGCCTCCTGCTGAGTTTCACAGGTAAGGCAGAAGGATAGTTGCACACTACTGGGGCCACAGGGACTAACAGCATTTTATTGACTATCTTTCAAAGAGACAAGATCTATTCACACTTCAGTACATTGTGAAAAATGAAAACCTTGTCTAGAATTTAAAGCATCTGAATGGGATGGATATGGAACTTACTGCATTTCATCCTACACAAGGGTGGGAATCCAGCTGTAGCAAAGGCAAAGCCTTTAGGACGTGCACAGCATTATTTTTCAGGAAATGCCAGAGGGAGAAACCTCATCTCTTCAGCTCCCTGAATAAAAAAATGTTCATATCAATAAACAAATATTTTTTTTTCCAGGCAAGCAGTGCCTGGTTCTGTGAGAGACTATATGTGGAGAACTAGTGATTCAGAGCCTCAGCACTTTATGAATAGCCATGAGCAGATATGGGCTTCATTTCTCAGTGGAATTGTTGTTGTGCATTCCCACTAGGAGACCCAAGTGTTCTGACCCTCCTGGCCTCCTGGGACACGCATCTGCTTTGGCAGGACCCTGCCTCAGCCAAGGGTGTTAGGCATTTAGGCAGTAATTTTTGGATCTAGTCACTGTTCTGCATGGTCTCTCCAACTAAATGTCTCCTTGTGCAACTGGTATGACCTCAGCAAATTCCTTAATATCTGAGCATCTTTACGATGTTAGGAAAAGACTATACACAACATATCAAGGGGAAATGGTTGTCTTCGTGTGTATGTATGTATGTGAATATATAACATATATATAAAAACATATAATGTTTTGAAAAAATTCTGTGAGAAGGCAGCATTCTATAGTCAATAAGATGGTGATAGGCCTGAGGATTAAACCTTCTAATGCATGGTTGGTGGTATGCAGGTATGTGCATCACCTTTTGCACTCCCCTTTCTAGCTGTGCTGATACTGCTGCCAGAGGCAGAACCTCTTCTCATGCGCCTTTACTGAGGCCATGATGCTGCAGTTACCATGTTACTGTGCCACTGCTCATTTAGCATTTCCCTATGCAGGGTGCTGTCTTTCCTCCCAGTTTCAGGCTCCTTGCTTTACCCTGACGTGTGTGGAGATGCTGCTGTGGTGCACACTGGTGACATATCCATCAATAAAACCTTGGAGCCCTATGTGCCATGCTTGTAGCGATGCAGCCAGCTCAGGTGGAAAGCATGTGCTGTGCCAGGGATGACCATGGTTTGTTTTCTTCCCTTTTTCCATCCAGAGTACAAGAAGAAGTACGGGGAGGAGCATGGCTCGTGCCAGGCAGGAATCGCAGGCTTTTTCACTGAGGTGAGCAGGGGTGTATGCACAGAAGGGATGGGGTTTGGGGGTGCCTTTTCTGCTGAGGGGAGCCCCAAACATGGCATGGACAGTAGGCTGAGCACTGAACGTTGGCCCTTCCTGCCATTAAAGATCCTCCTGCCTTTTCCACCCTCCTGGGTGCTGGCAACTTGCATGACACCTGCCCAGTGGTTCATCCGTAAGCGTGTGTGTCTCTCAAGGTCTGTGGACAAGGACAAATTAATTTACTCTGGGAAACATCATCAGGGAATGTTTTTATTGTGTACATCCTCAAACTTGCATAGAGATATTTGTCTAGCATTAATTCTTTACTTTGATGTGAAAGTCTTCACTGAATGGTTTTAATTATGTATGTGTATATGTGGCTCTATGTATCTATGTGAATATATATGCACATGTATATATACATACCTAAGGTAATCAGGGTTTGGTTTTTTTTTCAGTTCTGCTTCAGTTCTTTACTGCAAAAAGATGGACAAAAAAATAGCATGTTAAAAAACATGCTCCAGAGCTGTTTTAAATACCAGACTTTCTTTCCTGTACAGAAGTCTATCAGCCATATTTTAGTTATGTCAAGGATGAATTTCTTCTCTTATGTATGTGGGTTTTTGCAGTGTTTAGTGGATTTTTTTTTAAATTTATGTTGGGTGTTTGCTGTTTGTTTTTTGTTTGCTTTGATTTGGGTTTTTTTTGTTGTTGTTTTATTTTTTTTCCTAAAAAGCTATTTCAGTGTCAGGCTCCTTGTTTGCTGTAATGTAAAGTATATGCATACTCCAAATTATATATGCACTGATCTTCAGAAGTCCAGGCTGATATAAGCAGAATAAAGGTGTCCTCTCTGAAATGACAGAAGGTGATTTCTGTGTAAGCTGGGATGGTAGGTGACTCTGCCACAGTGGCACTGCCTGATAACTGGATGTTCAGCCAGCAGCAGCTGTTTCCTGGCTTCTCTGTTCCCTCCAGCCTGTTTCTGTTCCCATGCTTTAAATCCTCCTTTGCTACCCTAGTTCAAAAGATATCTTTGAACTTTCATTGCTTCAGCCCAATGGCAGCTCAGTGAGCAGGAAACGCAGATAAATGGCTCTTTGGGTCAAACAGACAAGCCCCTACCGCTGCTGATGGGAGTCGTTCCTGCCGGTAAATGATCCCTTGACCTCAAGGGCATGGCTCCTCCCAAGGAAAAAAGCTGTTGCCAAGCACGTCCTGCTCTTTGGTTGGGTTTGCAGTCCTATCCCCGTAGTCTTATTAGGAAAGTCCCTTGTTTAATGTTTCTCCCCAACTGGAACTGGTCACCCGAAGGGACCCTGGGTGTGGGAGCATTTTCCCACAGGGATGGAGTCCACCCATGGCCTTGCATTGAACAGAAATACGAGGCAAAAGCAGCTGTCCCTGTGTCTCCTCCAGGGATGCAGAACTTCCCTAGGCTTAATGCTTTCCAGACTCAATTTGGTCCCTTGTTGGAGGTATTTAGAATGGCATCCAGCAGTGAGGGTTCCCTGAAAGGATGCTGGATGCTTTGGGGCAAAAGTTTCTTGACCTTTCATGCATTCTAAGGTACTTGGCATTTGGATTCAAAAGCATTATCCATGAGCATCTGCCTTTGGATGCTGGATCAAATTTTGTCTGACTTCTAGTCTTTTAAAATCCTGAATCATGCTGGGTGAAATAATGAAATACGGATGGAGCAAAGCAATATGTGCCAACTATGACCCAATGCACACCCTACTTGTTGAGAGCATGGCAACTCTTAAGCATCAGAGCAGTAAAATCAAAATCCTTTGTGCTATATTCTTCATAACACAGATTTGTGTGGTCTGTCAGCCCAGCATTGGGGCACAATCTTTAGCTGAGTGGTGGGGTCTGGGTGAGCTGGGGTGCTTCTGTCACTTGGTGAAGGCCTTCAGGTCTTCTGGAGGATGACTGGGAAAGGCAGCAGTTGTAGAGAGATTTTTGGGAGGGCTCTATTAGGAGGGATAATGTTAATTAGTAAGGCTGAGGAAGGTTTTCTATCAAAGCAGCAGAACAGCTGAGCAGCTGTGGACCAGAAGGAGAGACCATTTGTGTCTAGTGTTTGTGCAGTGACTTCTGTGTTTGGGAAGAAGGATGCTCTCTACATGAACACAAAATGAAGGTTGTTATAGATGGACTTAGAACTGGTGTTTTAAGTTAATACCTGTCCCTTCTCTGTTGCTGTTTTAAAGCATTAGTTTTGCTTGTTATTTCCTTTCTCCACCCTTTCACCTACACCATTCTGTTTTTCCTGTTGTAGGAGTTGGTCATCATGGGGGCACCAGGATCCTATTATTGGACAGGAACTGTCAAAGTACTGAATCTCACTGACAACACATACTACAAGCTGAATGATGATGCTGTGATAGCCAGGAGGTACACCTACCTTGGTAAGCAGCTCTCTGGTGCTCATTCATGAGAATGGATCAGTCTAACAATATATTTCAAGGCTTTGATGCTACAAAGATGATGCTGATTTTTTTTTTTAGTGGTGTATTTTTATGAAGAGTGTGAAAGGAAGAATATCTGAATTTTAAAGGGTTGCCTACCTGGAAAGAAAATTAAGCAAAGAAGCAGCCATAATATTCCATTTTTGTTTGCTTGTTTTAAAAAAGAACTTATTATATTTTTTTGACTACTATAGAAAATTCATTTCAACTGAAAAGCAGGTTGGATGGTAATGGGCCTCCTAAATTCCTGCTTTTACCATTTGATGGGCAAATTATTTGTCATTGGTTAGGCTATGTGTCTGCTTACACCTGTCTTCAAAATGGATACAACACATAACTACAGAATGTGTATTGCAGATACAAATTATTTCAACAAATAGCACCATATGAGTGAGTCACTGGCAACAGAAGGAGGTTGTGAAAGGATTGGCTAAAGGTTTGAGTACATCTTTACCTCAGTTGGTTTTATGTGCTCTAAAACAAGCTCACGTCCCAAAAATATTTAATTTTAAGACTTCCACCTAATCCCCAGTGCCTAAGACTTTCAAGACCTAGAAGGCATTTTAAACAGTCAGTAGTTTGATATTGTTTCACTAAAGACTCACACTGACCTCCCTTTTTTCCCCTTAACCTTTAGCCCTTAAAAAAATATCACTTGGAAGCAGCTGCTTGGTGATAGCTAAATGAGGAGTATATATATACACATATTTAAGGACATAAATAGGCTTTGCCACTGATAGACCTGAATTATAGTGTTTACCATGTAGACAAGAGCCTCATGATTTACAGTAGAAGAGCAAGGCCAAATACAAGAGAGCCTTAGAAGGAAAGCACTCTACTCTTCTGTAGTTATTATATATCATTTTAATATATCCAATAAGACTGACTCTTTGATCTCCTTCTTTCAAATATACTCCTCCTTTCTTTGATCTATTCTCCCATTTTTCTTCTTGCCTAAACAAAAGTCTTTTTAAGCCATTAACTTCTCTGACCTCTTTGCCTACTGTCCTCTGCTCTCCCCCTGCCACCTGGACCAAAAAGGTACAGAATTTTCCCAGCCTTTCTGGGTGGTGATTTTAGCCAAAGGAGGACACTTCTGCCTGCTGGATTTGGGGCTGTTGCTCTTTGACATGATACTTTCTCTGCAGTCATGTGGTCTCTATGTTCTGCGTGTGCTTCTTCGTGTTTTACCACGTCCCTGGGCTTGTGATTATCAAACTGCTCCCCATACCTGCTTCGTTTGTCCCTTGGCCAGCTCCACACCCCCTGTATTTTTTTTCCCTCAGCTTTTGGAAGAGCACTTGGAGGGTTCACTGTCACTTCCCACTGCTGTGAGCTTTTGAGTGGAATATTGGCACACTTGGCACATCCTGAGCAGAGCAGTTGTTGAACGCTAGCAATGTGCAGCCCAGGAGCAGTGGTGCCCCATGTGTGTGATCCAGCTGGCCGACCTGTTTCTTAGGCTCTTCCCTTTTGGGATTACTTATTGATTTCTTTATTTATCCATTTCCTCTCTCCTCTCCTGCCCCACCCCATCTCCTGCTCAGGATATGCAGTGACAGCAGGTCATTTCTCTCAGCCGACTACCACGGATGTTGTAGGAGGAGCTCCCCAGGATGGAGGCATCGGAAAGGTGCGTTTTTTTTTTGTCACACAATAATGTGGTCGGATGCAAGGGGGCAAAAAAAGCAATACTGATGTAGTTCCTGTGTGTCTGAGAAGCCAAGAGATTTTTTGCCTACAGGGTAGTTTTGGAGCACTGGGTGGGGAAGAGGTGAGGTAGTTTGATGAAGTCATCAAATCTTCTCAACCTGTCCCTCTTGGTGTCTCATCCCTCACCCCTCTCTTTCCTCTCTCTCACACCCAATCCTTACAATAGCTATTTTAACAGTACAAAGGCAGTATTTCTTTCACACTGCTTTTTGTTTAGGTTTTGTAGCTTGTAGGTATCACTTAATCCTTGTCTGGAAATGAAAAAACTTGGACAAAGTGTTTCTCTTCCGCTTGTTTTCTTTATATGTTTGACTGCTTCAGTATTTACTTCAGGCTAGAATCTCTAACAGCAAGAAAAGCCATTTACTAGGTGATTCAATTTAAACTTCATAATATGTTGATATTGAGTGGATTAGAAACTGGGCTTCTGCCAGCTGTACTTAGAAATCTTGGTGACAGTCTCTTGAGAAGGAAAAAAAAAAAAGGTTTTCCTGTAGTTGTACATATGTTTGATGTCCCAGAGCTGTAATCAAGGGGTTGGCTAGATGGGAATGGCTGGTGAGCTAGGTGTGCCTGGTGTTCCTGTGCCAAGTACCCAGCTCCTACTGGGGAAGCCGATGGAGGGTGAGCACTGAGACCTTTATACACTTCTCAACGAAAGGTGGATGAGTGGGAGTGGGGAAAGGAACGGGAGGGATGTAAAGCATCTGATTTTGTCCCTCTTTCTTCTCTTCTTTTCTGGACCTGCTGCCATCATGTTTGAGCAGAGATGTCCTGCAGATCCAATCTATCTTCCTCCCTCTGACTCCTCTGCTCTACAGGGACTTGAGTTGTAGCAGAGTCATAATAATAATGAGAGATCTCCACTAGCAGGAACATTATCCCTTGGCTTTGGCAGATTATTTTTGGTAGTAATCATGTCTTGGAGGGTTAGAGTGCCAGTGGAGAGAATGGAATAAAAGTAGTGGATTAACTTGGTACATATCCAAGATCTGGCATGGTTAGAACATATGGGATATATAGCAGTGCAGTTGCTACTGAGGGGATATGGGCATGGGAAAGACAGAGTTTACTTATCCCAAGTGTGCTATTACAGCTCCTTCAATGCACCTTCCTTCCAACCTGTGGAACAGATTTAATTTCTGTACAAGGAGCTGGGGAAAACACAGCTGCTGACATCCATGAGAAAGCAGCTGGCCCTGTAGTTTAAAGACTACTGCTGTAGTTGCAGAAACTCCTGTTATTCTCTCTTGGCATGGGATGTGGGTATCAGGAAGGCATGGCAAGAGGCTGGAAGAGATGTTGAATACAGGACATTACGCTGGGCAGTCCTGCTGTGCTTTCCACACTCTCTAATAAGCTAATCCTTTCCACTTCCTTGATAGAAAGTGGTTAGCACTGTCACACCCTTTTCACTGAAGGTAAAGCCAAGATACTAAATGAGACTGAGTCATTTCTCCAAAGTCACCAAGAGTGTCTTTAGTTAAGGCTGGGTTTGAAGTATCAACACCTGGCAACATGCTCCTGCTGCTAAACGTGCTGCTGTAAAACCTCAAGAGTCTTTTATATCTGGAGCAATTGTCCACAGCAAGTCTGTGCTGTGTTCTCTGCTGCAAACAGCTTTGAACTCTGTCTCACCACCTATTAATAACTCGCCACATATTCAACTATGTCAAGTGCTTGGCTCCGCCACGTGGCCTCGCATACAAGAGATCCTCTGTCCTGCACACTGTGTGAGCACCTGCTAGGAGGGAGCCTGACAAATGCTGGAGGAGACTCAAAGGCTGACTGAGCCCATTTTTCTGCCAAAGGGAGTACCTTTCTACAAGCCATGCATTTTAGGTCTTGCATTTTGGTAGGAGATCTGTTATTGAGCTTGTATCAATAGTTTTATCCACAAGAGTTCCTGGTTAAACAGCTTCTCCTGTGGAAATGAGCAGCGAGTGGATGGTGTTTGAATAGTTTTCTGATTTACAGATTGTTTCAGACAGAAACAGTACAAATGCCTTGGGTGGTCCAGCTGAGATTTCTACTCTGACCTTTGCTAAAGCATGGTGAAGTTTGCAGTGCAGTACGTGCAGACATGTGTCCTTGAGAAGGGAAGGCTGGGCAAGGGAAGGGGAGCAGGGTTATGACTTCTTAGCCTTTTGCCCCACTCATTTCCAGACAGTCTCCAGATGTCACTTGCTTGAGAGTTGGGAAGTTCCTTTACTAGGTGCTTTTCAAATGCTCCCACGTGCACATACACACATGCACACCAGAGAAGTGGGTGACAAGATACTATTCAAACATTTCTTGTGATAAAAGGCCTGTGATTTGTCAGGAAAAGGGGGAACTGTTTTGTCTTTAATAGAAGACTGATAAAGTGCTTACAAAACTGGATCTGACTATAGCCATGGTCGTGACCACAATTCAGAATTATTTAGAAGCATCAATGTTATACCATTATGCTCCTTGTAAATAATATTGCTTAACTTTTTGATTTTTTCCACTTTTCAGGTTTATATTTTCAGAACAGACAGGCGATCAGGCTCTCTGATAAAGATTTTTCAGGCTTCAGGAAAAAAGGTGAGCTTTAATGTATGTGTGTTTTCTTCTAAGGGGTAGAGGAGGGGAAGTAATGGTGGAATCATCTCAGAGCATCATTTTCATTCCACTGCTTCATGAGTTGTCAAGCAAATCCTGTTTCTTCTTATCCTCCTAGAAGAGCTAAGCCAGC